>AFRA01001172.1:0-12657 GCA_000223055.1 Claviceps fusiformis PRL 1980
AGTTTATACTTAAAAGAGGTTATTAATATAGGGCTTTATAATATCTTTAAATATAACTATAATATTACTATTATAAAGGTAATATACTATTATAGTAGAATTAATACTAATTATATAGTTAATAGTTAGAATAATCTTTTCTAAAGAGTAAGATTTAATTATTTTACTAATAAAAAGGCTTTTAACTAAAGCTTTATAATAAACCTAAGATAGAACTATAAAGGTAATTAGGTTATATAGTATATAGTTTTAAAAGCTAATTTTAATTACTTAAATAATAATAAATACTTAGGTCAGACTTAATATAATTCTTAATTAAAGGGCTTTTTTAATTACTTTTTTAATTATTTCCTTAAGGTTTTTTATTATAACTATTATACTAATAATATTAGAAATAGTATTATTAAATAAGCTATATTAAGTATATATTATTTTTATATTAACTATATAAAGAATAATATTTTATATTTTTTTTTAATAATTCTATAGAGATAAGCTTAGTAGTTTAAATAAATTCTTTTTATAAATAAGTTAAAACCCTTTTTCTAACCTTTTTTTTAATTATTTTAATAATAGAGTTAACTTAAAGGCTAATTATAAAGCTACTTTATTTTATAAGTAAGTAGTAATAACTCTATATAAGTTTATTATTCCTATTATTAATATCTATTAGTATTATACTATTTACTATACCTATACTCTAGAACTAATACACTATTAGTATAAGGGGTAAATAGGCATTATAAAACTTTTTATTAACCTTTTAAGAGGTTTAGAGTCAATCCCGCAGCGCTGTTACGGTGCAGGCGAATTCGCAAAAGTTTTTTTTTATAAAAAAGTATTTTATGTAAAGCATTTTATAAATACTTATAAATTTATAATAAATAATACTTTTTAGTACTTTAAATATAAAGGGAAGATTACTTTCTATAAATATAAAGAGTAGGAAAGAAAAGATCAAGCTTTTTATTTATAAATAGTAAGCTTTATTAAGCTAAATATGTACTTTATAGTATTAGATTCTCTATAAGGTAACCTTAAAAAGGAAGAAATTCCTTTAAAAAGAATTATTAAGTACCTTAAGGTATAATTCTTATTAAGAGATATAATTATAAAAGTAAAGATAGTAATATATTATTTTACACTCCATTAGAAAGCTAAATATATAAATCTATAACCTAACTACTAAATTAAATTATAAAATATACTATACTAAAGAGCTTTATAAAATAATATTAATAAGGTTTAAAAACTAAATATAATTTATAATTTCCTTTAAGTAGTTAAAATATACTTTAAGCCTTTTTAAGTAAGAGTAAAGCTTATTAAACTTATTAAATACTCTAATTCTTTTCCTAAAGAGATAATACTATAAAGCATTACTAATAAATTTATAAAATACTTTAAGGTAACTTAAACCTTTAAAACCTTAACTAAAAAAGAAGTCTATACTATACTAGGTATATGCTTTAATAATAAGAATAGAAGTAAAGCTAAAAAGGGAATAAAAAGCTATAATTATTTATATAAAAAAATAATTAAAAGGTATATATAAAAGCTAAGAGAATATAAGGTTCTATACTAAACTATTATAGGGAAAAAGACTAACCTTTATTATAAGCTAATAAAAAATAAACTTAATAAAGCTAAATAAAGCTATAAAAGCTTTTATTAAAAACCTCTCTATATTAATGTAAAAGAAAATAAGCTAAAAAAGCTTTATAGCCCCTTAAAGAAAGCTTTTCTAAAGGAATCTTAGTAGTAATTCTTAACTCTAACTTAGTTAGTATAGAAAACTACTAAAGGCAGTCTTTATAACTCTGAAGTATAAGAAGTATATATTATTAAAGAGCACTCTTTTTAATAACTATAGAGTAATATATATAGTTAATAGTATTAATTTTTTAAAGCTTAAAATATTGAAACCTACTAAAAATAAGTATTTTAAAGCTATAATAATATCTTTTTAAATTAGTAAAAAAGGAATTTATATACTTAGAAAAATTTTAAATAAAAAAAATAATACTTTAATAGAAAACCTTATATTAATAAATATAGTAGTTATTAAGGAATTTTATATAAATATTATATTAAAGAGTTATTTAATAAAGAAGGGTATATAGTATTATAAATTTAATAGCACTTTATACTTTAAACCTATAAAATAAAGTATAGTACTTACTAACTTTATTAAAAAGTATAATATTATATTCCTTAAATATAAGCCTCTTTATAACTATTTAAAAATGCCTGTAAAGATAATTTTATACTTCTCTTTAATTATATTTTCTATAATAAAATTATATAATATATATATATAAAGCTTATAGCACTAGCACCTTAGTAAACTATATATTAATAAAGAAAAGATTTAGTATTTATAATTTAGCTACTTAAGTAAAGATACTTTAAGTAAGCTTACTTTATATATAAAGCGTATATAAATATAAGGAATAGAGTATAAAGATTATAATACTTATACACTTATATATACTAAATATATAATCTTATAAAGATAACTAAAAAGGTAGGCTTTTAAACCTTTTTAATATATTTATTAAAATCTTTAAAATTATTTTAAAAGCTTTAATAGTATAAAATAGCTACTTATCTTTAAAGATAAGTATAGTAAAATAATATAAATATATATACTCCTTAATAAAACCTTTAAAATAGTTTTTAATATATTATTTTACTTTAAATAATAAGTATTAAAGTAATTTAAACTTTTAATTATAAAATATAGATAAAATAATAAAAGAGTAGTTATTTTAAAGTAAAGTTATATAGCATTTTAAGTATAGGTATAATTCAAAGGTATAGAATTAAAAAGCCCTTTACTATATATATATAAGCTAAATAAGGATATAGAAAGAGTAAATTAAATAATTATAACTAAGTTTATTACTATACTCTAAGGTATAGGGCTTTTACTAAATCTATAGTTAGAAAGTATATAAGCTATAGCTTTTCTATATAATATAAGTCTAATATAGTAATTAAAGTAAGAAATGCCTATTAAAGTCTTTAAGAGCTAGTTTTATAATAATATATATTTATAAATAAGAAAGTATATAGTAAACCTAAGACTAAATTAAAGTAGCTTATATATATATAAATACTATACTTTTCTAATATTATAAAAATATAAAGCTACTAAAAATAAATAGTATTTTAAAATAAGCTCTAAAGGCTATATTAAATATCTTATAGGCTATATAACTATAAGAATTTATTATATATAAATCCCTTACTAAAGAAAGTAATAATAATAAGAAATATAACCTTTAATAAGAAAGTATTTTATAACTTAGTAAAAAAGACTATAAAAATATAAATAATTTTTAAGCTAGAAGTATAATTTTAAGCTTTATAAATAAATATAAAACTTAATAAAAAAGTTAATTTTTTTTTATTATTATTAAAGTAATTATTAAAGGTATAATAAATATACTTAAAAAGTTTAAACTTAAGAGTAAAAGCACTTAATATAATAAAGCTTTTTAATAAAGCACCTTTAATAGCTTATAAATATATTTTTAAACTTTAAACTCTTTAGGTAATACTAAATTAAATAGTTATAAAGTAAACTATATACTAAGAAAAGGCTTTTATAAACTTTAATTATAAAAGCTAATAAAGCTTAATTAATAAAGGTTAATAAAACTTAGTTAATTTTATAGTTTTAAAATAATTTATATAAAATTAAGGTAATAAAAATAAACTTACTATAAAAAGTAAAATAATTATTTAAATATTAAATAAAATAAAAGCTTTATATAATAACTTAAAGTATTTATTATATTAAATAAATATATTATAAAGTTAGTAAAAATTAATTACCTTTTAAAACTTATAAAATATATTAATATTTTAATAACTTAAGAAAAAAAAAAGCTTTTAGCTATAACTAATAATATATTAAAGCGCTTAACTTTAAAAGCTAAAAAGTAAAGGATATATTTAAAACTAAAATATTTTATATAAAAGAAAACCTAACTATTACTTTATTAATTACTTATAGAAATTAATATTAAGTCTATACCTTAATTAGCTTAAAAATAAGAACTATAATAATTAAAGTATAAAAACTATATTTACTATAATTAATACTTAGTATAATAATAATAATAAAGCTTACGTTAAAGAAAAAATATAACTAAATACTATTTATTAGTTAAATCTTATAAAGCCTTTAAAGAATTATAATAAAGCTATAAATTACTTAATATAAAAGTAATAAGTTAAAGTAATAAAAAAAAAGATTATAAAGCTTAAAAAAAAGGTATATAAAAGTAAATTAAGTAATTATAAATATAATTAAGGCTAATACTATTAAAGTAGGTTTTTATATATAAATTTAATGAAAAGAAAGCTATAAAGAAATATAAAGCTTAGATTTATCTAAAAGAAACCTATAAAAAAAGGCTATAATTAAATAAACCTATACTATAATGGTAATTATATATAGTTTTAAAATATTTATAGCTTTAGTTATTAGGTTTAATCTTAAAATAAGGCAATTTAATATAAAAAACATATTCTTATATATAAGGTAAGGTATAAATTTAATACTAGTAATATATAAGCTACTAAAAGGCTTTAAAATAGTAAATAAATATATAGAATTACTTAAAGTATTATATAAATTATAAGACTTATTATAATTATAGTTTAAAAAGCTAAGTATAAAGCTTAAAGAACTCAAGCTTAAAGTATACTTAAAGAAGCTTTATTTATTTTCTATAAAAAAGTATAATATATTTATAATATTCTTTATAAATAATATTATTACAACTTTTTATTAAAAATAATTAATTAAGGTAAAAAAGGTAATTTAAAGATTTAAAAGTATATATAAGCTAAAGAATAAAAGTAATATATATTTTTTCTTAAGTATTTAAATATTTTATAAAAAAGAAAAATAAAGAATTTATTTAAGCTATAAAGTATATATTAATAAAATTAAAAAGAAATTTAGTCAAGTAAGCAAAGGATTTTTCTTAATTATTTTAATTCTAACTATAAAGTACTAAAAGTATAAGAAAGAAGCTAATAAATAAACTATAAAAGTATATAAAAAAAATAAAGTTAATTCTTTATATAGTAATTATAATAAAGCTTAATATTATATATATTATAGTAAAATTATTATAATTCTTTATAAACTTAAAACTAAAGCATATTAAAGTAGTAAACTAAGTAATTAAATATTTAGTTTTTATAAAATACCTTACCTTAGGGTTTAAAGGTATAAAAAAAATTTAAGTAATATAAATAATAAGTAATACTTTCTTTATTAATAATATAAGTATATAATACTTATTATAAAGATATTTTATTATACTTTTTAAAGAACTTATAGTTTAAAAAGTAATATATTAATTAATAATTATAACCTAAATAATAAAGGTAAAACTATTTTTTTTATTATAAATAATATATAAAATAGTTAGTTTATAGTGCTTTTTTAAAGATATTTAATTTAATATATATAAAAACTAGGTAATTTATTATAATAATTAATGAATAATTTATATTATTTTTAATAAAAATAAAAGGCTTATAACTTATTTATACTATATTAATATATATAATATATAGTTAAAGTAGGAATATAAGTAAGGGAGCTTTAAGGTTAAATATCTCTAAATAATAAAAATACCTATAAATAAATTTATTAAAGCACTTAATTAGTAGTAATTTAAATACTTTAAAGAAATACTTAGCTTAATAAATATATATATAGTTTTTAGTTAAAAAAAGAGCTAAAATATTTTAAATTTAAAAATATAAATACTATATTTAAATAACTTAGAAAATATATTATATATATAAAGTTATAACTATAGTATAAATATATAAAAAGAGGGGGTATTAGGTATATTACCTTAAAAAATATATAAAAGCTCTCTCTTTAGCTAATAAAAAAGCTACTAAAGTAAATAATAATAATAAAAAAAAAAGTAAAAAAGTAAAGTAAAAAGGAAAATAAAAGTAAAAGTAAATATTAAGTATAATATAAGGTAAATATTAGCTTTAAAGAAATAAAACTCTAATAATACTTTTATATATATTTTTTAATAACTTTCTTTATATTAACTATTACTATAGCCACCTTAGCTTTCTTTTTTATTATTAATAAGCCTTTAGTAGTATTATTAGCCTTAATATAAAGTAAACCTTTATATATAAGGTTTAGTTTTATAAAAAGGTTTAGCTATAACTTTAATATTTAATAATATTAATTATATAGCTAAAAAGAAAAAAAAGTATTAATATTGATAGTAAAATAAAAGTATATAATAAAAAAAAGCTTACTTTTTAATTATAACTCTATATTATTAGTATATACTTAGTAATAAAAATTATAATAATATATAAGTTATTATAATAATAATTACCTAACTTATATAAAAAGTATTTTAAAGACTTTTTAAACTTAGTTTTATAGTATTTTTTTATTATTACCCTTATTTATAATAATAGCCTTTATATACCTTAAGTAAAGTATAAGGCACTAAGCATTATAAAATATAAGTAATACTAGCTTCATAAAGTTAGTAAAGTTATTAATATAAAAGGTAAAGTATTTTAAAAACTTATTATTTACTTTTTTTTTATAATAAAGAAGTTTTTAAAGTATAGCTTTTATAGCTTTTATATATTTAAAAAAAAGCCTTTTAGCTACCTTTAAAGTACTATAAACTTAAAAAAAATAATAAAGAAAATAAAGAGAGTAGTAAAAAAAGTAAAAAAGTATAAAAAGAGTATTAATATTATAATCCTTAAAAATAAAAGAAATTTTAAAAATAATCTCTAAAGGGAATACTTATTAAGTATTCTTTTAAAAAACTTTTTTTAACCTTAAAAAAATATAATAATAATAATAATAATAATTAAATTTATTAATTATAATAAAAAAATATTTATAAAAAAAAAGAAAAAATTTATAGTTAATAAAGAAAATTATAATATTTATAGTCTTTATATAACTTTACCTTATTACCTTACTTTATTACTTTACTTTAACTTTATATTTATAAGTACTATTATATATACTACTTTATATAATTAAAGTAGCCTTTTTTAGTTAATTATACTTTAATTAAAGGGTATGTTGCTTAAAATGCATAGGTAGAGCCTAAATAATATATAGATTATAGTAAGCCTACGCTATATAAGGGCTGTGGCTATACGCACTATTTATTACTTATTTTCTTTTGTATGTAAATTACTAGAGACTTAGAATAGCGAATATATCAACATTTTCTAGCGCACTCCGCGCGTCAAGTGCGCACTAGTAGGGTAGGTATGTACCCCACCCGTGGCACGAGCAGTCTTCAAACTTGGCAGGAACAACAGGGTCCAGCAACCCAGCATCCTTCCTGCGCCGCTGCGTCTCTCGTCACACCAGCCCGCTCGCACCTTCCAGTTGAGTGGCCCGGCCGGGTCCTCGTCCTACCAGACGATCGGCCTCACGTAAGAATTGCACGCCGTCTCGAGTGTCGTAGAACCAACAGCAGGTAAAGTCCCTTCTTGACACGTCCAAGTAGGTACTAAAGAAAAAAAAAGATATAAGAAGAAAACTGCATCTCATGCGAATACGCCCCCAGACACGGAGAGTGCCTGTTGTTATTACGGGACACCAGACCAGAGCCACCAGGCAGCGACTGTCGACATGTCAGGCAGCACATCTTGTTCCAGAATCAGATTGGGCAGCACAAGTGACTCACGCCAAGCCGCCTCCATTCGACCATTCGTGGTCCATGGTCTTCGATCCAAGACTCTGCGTCAGAGCCGCTTCTTTCGCAAGCTTCGTATCCAACGAGTTTGTCTGGCTCAGTCGCAGGATACATATTCTTGTTGTCTGTTGATGTTCTCTGCGGGCGGATATCCCATTCAGCACGATAGCGCATCGGGGTGATTATTCACCACTCGTCACTCATGCCAACTGTTTTTAAAAAAAGTAAAAAAAAAAGAAAAAGAAAAAAAAAAAAAAAAGAAAAAGAAAGAAGAAGAAGAAGAAGAAGAAGAAGAAGAAGAAGAAGCATCTCGACGGATTCATGGCTCTTCTTGTTTTCTATCCAGTGACGTTCAGGTAAACACCGGTGCTGACCTTCACCGCTGCATGCGACGCGACGGCAAATCTTCTCTTGATGGCTCCGCAGTGCATCGCGATTCGGATCTCTACCCACAGTGCCTACGCTGGACAATACTGCCGTGTAATCTGGCTTCAGCCTTTTTCTCTTTTGCCTTATTTGGTCATTTCATTTCTTTTCATTCCCCTTTCCTTCTCGTCTTTCGTGGCCGAATAATCAAGCCTCCTCGGCACACCCTGCAACCATTGTTCCACTTTGCAGACAGTTCTCTCTCTCTCTCTCTCTCTCTCTTCGAGACTCTATAGTTTGCCATTGGTAAAGCGGACGAGTTTCATTGAGCATGTCGCGGCATGAGCCTCAGACCTCGGACACAAAGACGGGCATCAAAACGGGATTTGGCACTGCAGACCCAACTAGCTTCTCCCGCTCTAGGAAGCCAAACGATTCAGAAAGCGCAAATGTCCGTTCCATCACTGCTTGGCGGCACGAGCACGATGGCTCGATGGACGAACAAGAGCGGCTACTGGGCGACAATGTGCAACCAGGAGTTCAAACGATCGAGGCCATCACGTCCGTCTGGACCAAAACAGCGCTCATAATAGCGTACGTTATGATTTGGCTCATCTACTTTGTCGATTCGCTTCAGCAGGCTACGACGGGTAATTTGACACCCTATGTAACTTCTGCCTTCCGGCAGCATTCGCTCACCCCGACGGTCAACATCATGAGCAACATTATTGGCGGTGTGTTCAAGCTCACGCTCGCCAAGGTTCTCGATGTATTTGGACGACCTCAGGGGTACCTCCTCTCCATCATTCTGACAACTCTGGGACTCGTCATGATGGCTGTGTGCCGCAACGTGGAGACGTACGCCGCTGCACAAGTCTTCTACTGGGTCGGCTTCAATGGCCTGGGCTACTGCCTGAGCATTTTCGTGGCGGATACATCGTCTCTGCAAAATCGAGGACTCATGTTCGCTTTCACCACATCTCCATACATCATCACCACATGGATATCCGGCCCTCTCGCACAGGGGATTCTGGACGGGCCCGGATTCCGCTGGGGCTTCGGCATCTTTGCTCTCGTCACCCCGTGCATAACCCTGCCGCTCTATGTGCTGTTTATCAAGAATTACCACCAGGCCAACAAACGAGGTCTGATAGCCCCCCGAAAGACCAATCTCACCTGCCGGCAAACCGTTGTGCACTACGCCCGAGAGTTCGACCTCGTTGGTCTCGTTCTTGTCTCGACCGGCCTTGCTCTTTTCTTGTTGCCCTTCAACATATACAACCGCCAAGCCGACGGTTGGCGTTCTCCGCTCATCATTTCGCTACTCGTCGCTGGACCGTTGCTGCTCTGCGCATTTGTCATTTGGGAGACATTGTACGCTCCCGTTCAGTTCCTCCCCTATGCACTCCTGACGGACCGCACCGTCGTTGGAGCTTGCGCGCTAGCCGCCGTAACCTTTATCAGCTTTTACATCTGGAACTCCTACTTTCGCTCGTTTCTCCAAGTTGTCAACGGGCTCTCTGTTGCGCAGGCCAGCTATGTCGGCAGCATCTACAGCATGGGTTCCTGCTTTTCAGCCATATTTGTCGGCCTCTTGATTCGAAAAACAGGACGCTACAAGAGCCTCTCGCTCTACTTTGGCGTGCCGGTGATTGTTCTTGGTGTCTGGTTCATGACGGGCGCTCTTCGACCGGATACCCATGTTGGGTTCATCGTTATGTGCCAAGTCTTGATCGCCTGCTCCGGCGGCACCCTCGTCATCACGCAGCAGACGGCCGCCATGGCCGCAGCGTCTCATCAGTACCTGGCTGTTGTGCTGGCCGTTGACTCCTTGTTCTCGGCTATTGGCGCCGCCATCGGCTTGACCGTGTCCGCGACCGTCTGGCAGGCTGTCTTTCCGCAGAGACTGACGGACTATCTTCCCGACTCTGCTATGAGCAACTTTACCGACATCTACGGCCGACTGGATGTACAATTGTCGTACCCGATCGGCAGTCCCACTCGAGCCGCCATTCAGAGAGCGTACGGGGACAGCCAGAGAGCCATGCTGGTCATTAGTACGGCTGTACTGATGCTGTCTTTTGTTGCCGTCGGGCTTTGGCGCGATGTCAACATCAAGAACATTAAACAGGTGAGGGGCAATGTCATTTAAGCCTTTTTTTTTTTTTTCTTCTTTTGGTCAAAGAAGTTTCATCAAACGGCACGGCATTTTCAACGTGCAGGGGGAGTGAGAGGACAGCCTGTACTGTGTGAACGCTAGCATAGAAATGCGTGTTATGTGTGTTATGCCCATAACCGCTTAGCAGTTAGATTTTTTTCAAAAGGAATTTGACGTGATACGAATGTATGAAGATAGCAGTATGCAAAACCCCAGCCGAAAGCTACATTTGACGTACTTGGCCGCCCATCGTACAAATTAATACTGCAACATGAGTTGTACCAATACTTTTTTTTTCAAGTTGTATTGCTGCGTGCTGGATGCTGCAACTAGGTTATTGACATGAGCGGCTTGCGCGATCCGTCACCACAGTAAGGTGGTCAAGTGTATATATAGTTGAAGTAATCAAATCCTAGCCAACGGGAGCGGTAAACCCCCTTTTCCACGGGCCGTTCAATCACAGGAACCCTTTCAGATATCGACCCCCCTCCCCTCCATCACTGCTTCTGAGCCAAATAGTCAGTGCTAAGCTGACCTGCGCAGGTCACAGTAGCACAGCCCCAAGCACGAGCCGGGCAGAAAAGTCTGGGTCCTATCATCGCCACAGCCGCCCACGGAAAGGAAATGTGTGCGGTTCTGCTTCCTGTATGGGACGAAAGCTTTGACCCGGATTTCCACACAGTTGCTCCGTCTCTGCAGCACCTATTACGGCCTGCGGGTTGGCAGGGGCTGAGTTCAAAGGTCCCTGACGGGTCAACTCGAGAAGTAGGTGGCACGTCTCGGCGGCGGCGGCCTGTCCGGCGGAGAACGAGGATAGCGAGTGCAAATGGAGACTTGTTTGTGGTGTTTTTACGCGGGGGTCATGTGGCTGCTCTTCCGGAGGCGAGATTCTGTTCTTGGAGCGTGGAAAGAGGTCGAAGGTATGAGCGGGATTGACTGCATACCCCAAGCAGAGTGCTAGCCATTGCCCTGCCGCTCCCGTTCATGGACCGATGCCCTCTATTCACTCGGCGCCCGTCGTGGGATAGGACTGTATTTGCAGAACCGGCAGAGCAATAATACATGCAGAGAATGGCTCGTACTCAACTCCATAATGCTGCTCCATGTCTTGGCAGATGCAGCAGTCTCATTGCAAGGACCTAGGGAAGACGAAATAGCGAGAACTACCTAGAATGTATGCAGTAAAAATCACTCCGAAAAAAACATAAAAACAAGTAAATACGCAGTTTGTACTATAAAACAGTCCCCCAAAGCATAGCCACTGTAAACCTCGTTATCAATGCATTCGTCTTCTGTAGGAAAATAGCAGCGCACATCTTTAAGAGGATGTGCATCCTCCTTTTGGCCTAGCGGTTAAAAGGTTTAACATCTTCTACCCATAAATTCATTCAGTATAGGGTACTGCGTTATCAAGACGGCTTGCGCGGAATCGAGTGCATATATTCATAAACATGTCCATCCTTGCATCGAGCTTTCTGGGCAGGGATCGTGTCATGACGGTATCGTGTTGTCAATATCGGCCTGTCTTGGCGGGGGATACAGATTTGTATCATGATTTCCGTACATGAAAGGCAGGGAATGCTATATATTACACAATTTATTGCTCGTTCCGACAGTTGTTTGTACATGCACTGAGAACTGCAGCCAATCTTTACAAGTAAAAAAATACCAGCACCGCTCCTCTAACTCTACCTGAATACACCAGAACGCAGCAGTAGTGGTCAACGCCGTCCTGACGTGTCACGCAGCAGGCTCTGGCTCTGGCTTGTTTCGACCGGCAAGACCCATGAAGTCCCAGCAAACTAAAGCAGATTCCAATCTTGGTCAGTTTTGGCCTCATCATATGTCAAAAGAAAGAAAAGAAAGAAAAGAAGAAAAAGAAGAAAAAGAAAAAGAAGAAAAATTAAAGAATAAAGGATACGCACTGCTAAAGCCAAGGTCATGCTTGAAATATGTATTCAAGACTTCCTCCCCGCAGATGGTGCCCTGGGGCCCGGAAGCAATAGCCTTGTTGCCCACAGCCAGGCCGATCATGGGGGGAATCTCATCGAGCTGCAGAAACGCAGGTTCCTGTCCGGTATATTTCTGCAGGACGAGCTGATGGATGTTGTGTGCGACGTAGTGCCCCGTGTGCATGGCGAAGCCACAGCGCTTGATGCCAGACCATTTTGCGAGGTCACCCGCGCAAAAGTGGTGTTCTGCGTTGGGGGTTCCGGGGGCGAACATGACACTGTTGGAGAACGAGTGGAGCACACGGACGAGTTAGTTGTGATATGATCTTTTATTACGAACAGCAGAGAGAGAGAGAGAGAGAGAGAGAGAGAGAGAGAGAGAGAGAGAGAGAGAGAGAGAGAGTAGTAGTACGTAGTACGTAGTACGTAGTACGTA
>AFRA01001173.1:0-12648 GCA_000223055.1 Claviceps fusiformis PRL 1980
CCTAGGCTACTATAGCTAATAGTATTTACTAGCTAGGGGGAATACTAGTAGTAGTAAAGGTATTAGTATAATCTAAGCCTTTTATTTATATAAAACCTTTAGTAATAAGTTAGGCCTTGTATTTTAAAGGATTATTTTCTTTATTCTTTTTAAGCTTTAAAATAAGCCTATTTCTTAGCACTCTCTAGCCCTTAGGGATATTTTCTTTTTCTATAAATTTAAAAATGCCTACCTTTAGAAGTTGCTTAAATTTACTAAAAATAGCTTATAGCTACTGTTTTTTCTATAGGCTAGCTAAAGCTTGCTTTTAAGACTTAAGCTTAAAGCTATTATTAGGCCTATTTTCTTTAGCCTTTAGCTATACCTTATAGTAGGTTTCCTTAAAAAGGGCTACTAAGTTAATATTTATTTTATCTAAATTATCTAGTTAATTTTTATTTAACTCTAGGTCTCTAGGACTCTAAATTAATTTCAGCTCTTTATTAACTATCTAATTAAAAGATACTATAGGGTAATCCTGAATAAGAATACTACTATTTTAGTTATTTTCCCCCTCTAAGGAATTATCCTATAAAAGGTTCTAAGAGGCACTTAAATCCCCTTTTAAAGAGATATTCCCTATAGAAAACCTAAGGAGGCTTAAATTTATAGGGCCTATAGGTTCTATAATTCTTATAAAGCTAGTTTTAGTAACTAGTCTTTTAGAAGGAATATAAACTAAGTAGGTCTTAAAGCCTAAATTAGCTAATAACCTTTTAGGGATAGTTCTAGGGGCTAGTTTTTAAGCTTTAGGTCTTTTTTCTATAGGAATTAAAACCTTATAATAAAAGCTAATAGCCCTAATACTTTTATAATTAGCAGGGCTAATCTCTAAGGTAATTAGGGCATTTTCTTTAAAATCTATAGCTAATAATTATACTAGGCTAGCTAGTTTTATAGAATTTACTATTATATTTATAAGATTTATAATAGCAAAAATAACAAAATTCTATAGATATAAGGGTAGACTAGACTAGTGTAGGGTAGCCCGTAGCCTATCTATTATAATATAGATAGCCCTCTTAGCTAGCCTATTTTGCTTATAAATATAAGGGGAAAAAGTAGTAAATTTTATCCCCTTTTTTACTAGCTACTATTAGTAAGCAGAATTAACCTCTCTACTCTTATTAAAATGTAGATATTTAGGGTAGGTATTAAAATTAAGCTTTAGGGATTTAAAAAACCCTTTTATAGCTAGGAAAATAGTAGAGCCCTTCTTATTTAGTAAAGAAAATAGCCACTTATATTTAGTTTTTTAGTCTACTAAAATAAGGCATATAGGGTGCTTATTATAAGGCATAGGGCTTATCTTTACTATATCCCCCTCTAGTCTATCTAGAGCCCTAGGGGGGTTTAGAATTAGGGTTTTAAAGGGCCTTCTAACTGCTTTTATTTAATTATAGGTTAAGTAGTTAAAATCCTTTTCTTTAACCTTAGAAAAATCTAGGATTTCCTTAGCTAATAAGCTAGTTTTCTTTAGCAATAGTAAACCTAGGTGCCCTAGTCTAATATACTAGATTCTAGCTAATCTTAGTAAAATTTAGTATAAGTTTAGCTTAGGGTCTTCTATAAGATCCCCTATAAGCTCCTTTTTAGCCACTATAATACCTTCTTTAATAGCTCCCTACTAGGCCCCTTAAGAATCACAGGCCTCTTAGGGAGCTATTAAAGGCCTAGGGCCTATCTTAGCAGGACTTCTAAATACTAAATCTACTAAAGCTTCTTCTATAATTTTTCTAGGGGCCTCTAATAGCTCTATATTAGAAGGAAAGACTTCTATAAATTTAAGTGCCTAGCTTATAAGCTTTAGTAAAGAAGGTGCTACTAAATTAGTAGGTTCTAGGTTAGAACTCTCTAATTCTTTAATTTCTAGAGCTTCCTTAGCCTATATAGGTTCCTTAGAGGGAATTTAGACCTCTATAGGGTAACTAGTAACTATATAACTAAAATAACTATTATAGTGCCTATAAAGGCAGCTAGAAGGAGATTTTAAAAGGGGGGTATTAGTATTCTTAAGCTAAATAAAAAATCCATGCTTTTTAACGTTTAAAATACTAATATAAGACCTATTAGCTAAGAATAGCGAATTCTTATATATATAGCCTCCTACTAAATAGTGCTTTAGTCCGCTTACTATATTTATATTTAATTTAGAAAAATATAATATATTTTATAGGACTAGGGGCCTGTATTTATTAGGATTTTGCTAATATAAAACCAAAAGTTTAGCCTTTCTATATCCCTCAGAATAGATAGGACCACCACTAATAGTGATAGGCCTAGCTTCCCCTTTTTTATAAGGTATATAACTTATAAAATATTCCTTAGAATTAACTAAGTAAATAGTAGAACCTATATTATAAAGAAGAGAGTTTTTTATCTCTTTATTATAGAAATTAAAGGCTTTAGAGGATATTTTATCCTCTAGCTTATTAACTTTAGTGCTAGCTTTACTAAGAGTAGTAGATTCTTAAGAATAAATACTAGAATCTTTGCTAGAATTACTGCTAGCACTAGGGCTATTAGGTCTTTTATAAGGCTCTAAAGCCCCTAAAGAAAGGTTAAAATTTCCTAGCATAAAGGATCCCTCTTAACCCTTATTATTATCCTTAGCCTTTTTAAAGGATTTTTTACCCTAACTTTTCCCCTTTTTCTTAGAATTAGGGTTAGAATTTCCCTTATTTTCTTAGGGGAAATTCTTCTTTTTCTTTTTATTCTTATTAGGATATTTAGAGGTTTTATTTTCTTTAGAGCCTTTATATATAGATTCTTTAAAAGCAGTAGCTTTATAATTTAAAGCTTTAGATACTAAAGAGCTCTTATCCCTTTGCTCTTTAAGTAAATTAGCTATAAGAAATTATAAATTTAATGCCCCTATAGGGGCCCCTAGAGCCCTATTAGTTCTTATAGAAAAACGTTGCCTTTTAGCCCACTAAGGAAAAGTTGACTTTAAAGCTTGTAAATATTGGTTTACTTAGTCTATAGGCTTTATAAAAACACTTACTAAATTTAGCCTAGCTAGTAGGTTATTAAATAAAGCATTAAAAGACTCTAGGGACCCCTTATAACCTTAGAAATTTAGGCTATAAAATTAATTATAAAGAGTACTACGCTGTATTTTAAAACTCTAAGAATACTGCTAGATTAAAACACTATATGCCTCTAAGGGGTTTTTTTACTAAATTATAGCATTTTAGGGGCCTTTAGTGTAGCTATCTCTTAAAAGTATAAGAATTATAGCTTAGTTAGGATTGCTAAGGTTTTTAGCAATACTAGGATTTTCTAAGAAATTAGGCATTTCTAGTGCCCTAAATAAGATATTTAGGGCCTACTTCTACTAATTAAAATTTTCTAGCCCCTTTAGCCTAGCTCCCTTTAGAAAGCTATAAACCCTTTTATTAAATTCTTTAATAATAGAATTATTAAAGGAGTTTAGAATATTAGAATTTTTAGAGCTTTCCTAAGTTTTTTCTTATATTAGCTTAGCTATAGGTTTTAAAGCTATAGCTAGGGCAGAGGTATTAGTAGCTGCTAACATTTCTAATTTTTCTAGAATATTAAAGATATTATTATTTTATTATAAAATCTGTTAGTTTACATGCTCTGCCCACAACTGCTCTAGGGTAGGGACCCCTTAGCCAATTTAGCTTAGATCTCTTAAATCCAGTTTTTTTATTTAATATTTTTAGAAGTAGGAATTCTTCTTTTTGCTCTTTTATAGAAGGTAGTCTTCTAAGTTATAGTAAGGTTACTATATATCTCTTTCTTCTTATAGAAGTAGGAACTCTTCTATGTCTTGTTTTTTATTTTATTTATAAGAGGTCCTTATAGGGTAAAATATCCCTTTTTTCGCTAATCCTAAATTTTTATAGAAGTAGGAATTCTTCTATACTATATTCTTTCCTATTTTATAGAAGGAAAAACTTTTTTTTAGTGAATTTATTCTTTTTATAGAAGGAATAAGTAGCTTCTACACTCTCTATAAATATAGTAATATTTTCCTTTATTATAGAAAAATTCAGTGAATTTTCTAAATACTAAAAGTTCTCTTCTAGGCTTATAACCTATTAAAAATAATAGAGGTGGATGCTATAGAGCATAGCTTACTAAGGTAGTGGGCTTAGTGAGCGTGCATATACAGATCCACTGCTCTGCAGAGTAGAGCACTATAGTAAGCTACAGTCTACTATATCTTATGTAAAATGGAAGCTTTTGCGTTGCTTTTAGCACTATTTAATTCGCTAAAGAATTTGCAATAATAATATCTAATAAATTATATTTAATATCTAACTTTGTAGGTATGCGCGGCTAGTAAGAGTGATTCTAACGGTCTATACAGTTAGCGCCTATGAGGGGGTTTTTCACTTCCTTCCCTTATATACCCACTAACCTTATTAGTGGATCCTAGTTGCTAGCTAGGCTTTGTGAGCCACTTTCTATTTTCCACAAAATTCATTTATATAGGAAAACAAAAAAATAGACTTACGGCTATATAAACTAGCTGCTAACGTGCTTGCAATTAGTTAACTTAGTGAAAATTAACGTGTAACACTAAAAAACTGATTTTTAGATATTTATATAGAAAGAAAGCCTAGAATTTAGCAATAAAGAATCTAGTCCTAAGACTTTTTATAAATTCCTCCTTATTGAGAAAAACAGTAAAAAACATATATTATAGGGTAGCTACCTTCCCTAACTAAGCAGCCGTTAGCTAGCTTAGTCATATCCTTTAATCCGTTCCTCTGTATCTTTGCTGGTTGCCTTATAAATCTAACCTAAAGACTGGGCCCACCTTGCAGCTGTTAGTCCGACCGCGTAACTGTCAGAATAGGCAGACAAGGTTGAAAAGTAAGGATTTGTGGGGACCTTGCAGCTGCGAGCCCACGCACACGTGACCTTCGGTCAGAATTCCGTGGTTGTGCCACCCGCGTGCGCGCATGCTTGCCGGCTTGCACTGGCTTACAAAGCCCCCTATAAAGTGCTTCTATCAGCGCTATAATTATAGCACTAATAGTGAGGAATCCCCTATAAATAACCCTGTTATTTTCAACAAAGGATAAAAAGAAAAAGAAGAATTCCCCTTAAGAAAATAAGGGAAATTCTAACCCTAATTCTAAGAAAAAGGGGAAAAGTTAGGGCAAAAAATCCTTTAAAAAGGCTAAGGATAATAATAAGGGTTAAGAGGGATCCTTTATACTAGGAAATTTTAACCTTTCTTTAGGGGCTTTAAAGCCTTATAAAAGACCTAGTAGCCCTAGTGCTAGCAGTGATTCTAGTAAAGATTCTAGTATTTATTCTTAAAAGTCTACTACTTTTAGTGAAGCTAGCACTAAAGTTAATAAGCTAGAGGATAAAATATCCTCTAAAGCCTTTAATTTCTATAATAAAGAAATAAAAAACTCTTTTCTTTATAATATAGATTCTACTATTTACTTCGTTAATTCTAAGGAATATTTTATAAGTTATATACTTTATAAAAAAGGGGAAGCTAGGCTTATAACCACTAGTGGTGGTCCTATTTATCCTAAGGGATATAAAAAGGCTAAATTTTTGGTTTTATATTAGTAAAATCCTAATAAATACAGGCCCCTAGTCCTATAAAATACACTATATTTTCCTAAATTAGATATAAATATAGTAAGCGGACTAAAGCACTATTTAGTAGGAGGCCATATATATTAAAATTCGCTATTCTTAGCTAATAGGTCTTATATTAGTATTTTAAACGTTAAAAAGCATAGATTTTTTATCTAGCTTAAGAATACTAATACCCCCCTTCTAAAATCTCCTTCTAGCTACCCTTATAGGCACTATAATAGTTATTTTAGTTATATAGTTACTAGTTACCCTATAGAGGTCTAAATTCCCTCTAAGGAACCTATATAGGCTAAGAAAGCTCTAGAAATTAAAGAATTAGAGAGTTCTAACCTAGAACCCACTAATTTAGTAACACCTTCTTTACTAAAGCTTATAAGCTAGGCACCTAAATTTATAGAAGTCTTTTCTTCTAATATAGGGCTATTAAAGGCCCCTAGAAAAATTATAAAAGAGGCTTTAGTAGATTTAGTATTTAAAAATCCTACTAAGATAGGCCCTAGGCCTCTAATAGCTCCCTACAAGGCCTATAATTCTTAAGGGGCCTAGTAGGGAGCTATTAAAGAAGGTGTTATAGTGGCTAAAAAAGAGCTTATAGGGGATCTTATAGAAAACCCTAAGCTAAATTCATACTAAAATTTGCTAAGATTAGCTAGAATCTAGCATATTAAACTAGGGCACCTAGGTCTATTATTGCTAAAGAAAACTAGCTTATTAGCTAAGGAAATCCTAGATTTTTCTAAGGTTAAAGAAAAGAATTTTAACTGCTTAACCTATAATTAAATAAAAGCAGTTAGAAGGCCCTCTAAGACCCTAATTCTAAACCCCCCTAGGGCTCTAGATAGACTAGAGGGGGATATAGTAAAGATAAGCCCTATGCCTTATAATAAGCACCCTATATGCCTTATTTTAGTAGACTAAAAAACTAAATATAAGTGGCTATTTTCTTTACTAAATAAGAAGGGCTCTACTATTTTCCTAGCTATAAAAGGGTTTTTTAAATCCCTAAAGCTTAATTTTAATACCTACCCTAAATATCTACATTTTAATAAGAGTAGAGAGGTTAATTCTGCTTACTAATAGTAGCTAGTAAAAAAGGGGATAAAATTTACTACTTTTTCCCCTTATATTTATAAGCAAAATAGGCTAGCTAAGAGGGCTATCTATATTATAATAGATAGGCTATGGGCTACCCTACACTAGTCTAGTCTACCCTTATATCTATAGAATTTTGTTATTTTTGCTATTATAAATCTTATAAATATAATAGTAAATTCTATAAAACTAGCTAGCCTAGTATAATTATTAGCTGTAGATTTTAAAGAAAATGCCCTAATTACCTTAGAGATTAGCCCTGCTAATTATAAAAGTATTAGGGCTATTAGCTTTTATTATAAGGTTTTAATTCCTATAGAAAAAAGACCTAAAGCTTAAAAACTAGCCCCTAGAACTATCCCTAAAAGGTTATTAGCTAATTTAGGCTTTAAGACCTACTTAGTTTATATTCCTTCTAAAAGACTAGTTACTAAAACTAGCTTTATAAGAATTATAGAACCTATAGGCCCTATAAATTTAAGCCTCCTTAGGTTTTCTATAGGGAATATCTCTTTAAAGGGGGATTTAAGTGCCTCTTAGAACCTTTTATAGGATAATTCCTTAGAGGGGGAAAATAACTAAAATAGTAGTATTCTTATTTAGGATTACCCTATAGTATCTTTTAATTAGATAGTTAATAAAGAGCTGAAATTAATTTAGAGTCCTAGAGACCTAGAGTTAAATAAAAATTAACTAGATAATTTAGATAAAATAAATATTAACTTAGTAGCCCTTTTTAAGGAAACCTACTATAAGGTATAGCTAAAGGCTAAAGAAAATAGGCCTAATAATAGCTTTAAGCTTAAGTCTTAAAAGCAAGCTTTAGCTAGCCTATAGAAAAAACAGTAGCTATAAGCTATTTTTAGTAAATTTAAGTAACTTCTAAAGGTAGGCATTTTTAAATTTATAGAAAAAGAAAATATCCCTAAGGGCTAGAGAGTGCTAAGAAATAGGCTTATTTTAAAGCTTAAAAAGAATAAAGAAAATAATCCTTTAAAATATAAGGCCTAACTTATTACTAAAGGTTTTATATAAATAAAAGGCTTAGATTATACTAATACCTTTACTACTACTAGTATTCCCCCTAGCTAGTAAATACTATTAGCTATAGTAGCCTAGGAAGACTAGGAAATAGAGTAAGTGGATTTTATAGAGGCTTTTCTTAATAGCTACTTAAAAGAGACTATTTATATATAAATTCCTAAAGGATTTATTAAATTTCTTAAATGAAATTTATAACTAGCTAAGCTAGCTAAAAAATTTAGCTATAAAGCTATTAAGGACTTAGTTATTATACTAAGAAAATCCTTATATAGCTTAAAGCAAAGCTCTAGAGAGTAGCAATAGACCCTAACCTTAGTTCTTAAAAACCTAGGTTTTAGCCCTCTTACCTCTAACCCTACTATATTCTATAATTTAAAAATACATACCTTTATTATAACTTATATTAACAATTGCCTTTTAATAGGGGCAGATTTATAATATATTAAGGAGCTTAAAGAAGCCCTTTATAAGGCTTACCCTATAGAAGATAGAGGCCCTATAGAATTTTTCTTAGGGGTTTAAATTTAATATAACTAAAAAAATAGAGTCCTAAAGATACACTAAAAGTAGTATATTTTAAAGGCCCTAGTATACTTTAAGCTAAAAAATTGCAAATCTATTAGAATTCCACTGTAGCTAGGGGTCTTAAAATAATAGCTTATTAAGCCCCTTATATCTAAAGAGAATATAAAGGAATATCAGAGCATTATTAGTACTATTATATATCTTATGCTATTAATAAGACCTAATGTTGCTTTTATAATATAGTGGCTTTTAATAGCCCTAGCTAGCCTATATTTAGAGCATTTATATGCTGCTAAAAACCTACTAAGATACCTTTTAGGTATAAAAGATTTAGCTATTATTTATAAGGGCCCTACCCCTATAAATAACATAAAAACCCCTAAAGCTAGCCCTAGCTCTAGCTTAGTTAGATTTTATAATAGCGATTTTACTAGAGATAGAAGCTCTTCTAAATCCACTTATACTTATCTTTATAAGCTAGTAAGGGGCCTAATTAGCTAGAAATTAAAGAAGGCTAGTACTATAGCCTTATTAATAATAGAAGCAGAGTTTAACGCTATTTATAATACTTTTTAGGAACTTTAGTAGCTTAAAGGGATTTTTATAAAGCTAAAAACACCTATAAAACCCCCTATATAAATTTTCTATAATAACTAGGGAGCTATAAAAACCCCTTATAACCCTACTCTTTATAGCTATACTAAGCATACCCTCCTAAAATTTCACTATAACTAATAACTAGTCTTAAAAGGGCTAACTAAAATTGCTTACTTGAATACTAAGAAAATGCTTACTAATAGGCTTACAAAGCCCCTTATAGGCCCTATATACCTTATTTTCTTAAAGCTTATAGGTCTAAAACCCCTGTAGTTTATTACTAAAAGCTATAAAAACAATGCCTAGCTAAAGGCATAAAAACAATAAAAATACCTAGAAAATTAAAAATAACTATAAAAATAAAGAAAGAATAAGGTCCCTGCTTTTAATAGTAATACCTTTATAAAATACTATACTTTACTATAGTAAAAAGTTACTTACCCTAAAGCCCTAATTTTAGGCTCTATAATTCTATAATTCTTTTTTATTTTAGAATTTTCCTAGATTTTATATAACTTTTTCTTTTACTTTTACCCTTAGCACTTTTATAATAACTATCCCTAATACTTCTTTAAAGGGGGTGTTAAAAATAATAAGGTTATTTATAGGGGATTCCTTACTATTAGTGCTATAATTATAGCGCTAATAGAAGCACTTTGTAGAGGGCTTTATAAGCTAGTGCAAGCTAGCAAGCATATGCATATGCAGGTGGCATAACTATAGAGTTCTAACTAAAGGTTACATATATATAGGCTTATAGCTACGAGGTCCCTATAAATCCTTACTTTTTAACCTTTTCTACCTATTCTAATAGTTATATAGTTAGACTAATAGCTATAAGGTAGGCCTAGTCTTTAGGTTAAATTTATAAGGTAACTAGTAAAGATATAAAGAAATAAATTAAAGAATATAATTAAGCTAGCTAATAGCTACTTAGTTAGGGAAAGTAGCTACCCTATAATATATATTTTTTACTATTTTTCTTAATAAAGAGAAATTTATAAAAAGTCTTAGGACTAGATTTTTTATTGCTAAATTCTAGGCTTTTTTTCTATATAAATATCTAAAAATTAGTTTTTTAGTGTTATACATTAATTTTTACTAAGTTAACTAATTGTAAGCATATTAGCAGCTAATTTATATAGCTATAAATCTATTTTTTTATTTTCCTATATAAATAAATTTTATAGAAAATAGAAAGTAGCTTATAAAGCCTAGCTAGTAACTAGGATCCACTAATAAGGTTAGTGGGTATATAAGGGAAGGAAGTAAAAAACCCCCTTATAGCCGCTAACTATATAGACCGTTAGAATCACTCTTACCAGCTACGCACACCTATAAAGTTAGAGATTAGATGTAATTTTTATTAGATATTATTATTATAAATTCTTTAGCGAATTAAATAGTGCTAAAAGCAACGCAAAAGCTTCCATTTTACGTGAGATATAGTGGACTGCAGCTTGCTGCAGTGCTCTGCTCTGCAGAGCAGTGGATCTGTACGTGCACGCTCACTAAGCCCACTACCTTAGTAAGCTGTGCTCTATAGCACCCACCTCTATTATTTCTAATAATATTAATAGTTAAAGTATAATTCCTCCTTTTTTATAAGGAAGGGCTTAGAAGTAATAAAAAAGGCTACTAAATATAAGGAGAAAGAGAAGGAAATTAGGAATAAAAAGAAGGACTCAATAACTCTAAACTATAAGGCTATTATTATAGCTTATATTATAATAAAGAAAAGAAATAATACCTAACTTATAATAAACCTTAGAAAATAAGGTAAAATTACTATAAAAAGTAAACTCTTTAAAAGGTTAAACTAAGCTAAGGTTAATATATTATTAGTAAGAGGTATATTTAAATTTATAACTTTTAACTAAAAGAAGTATAAAAACTAATACTCATTTTACTTTTATATAATATAGGAAGTTAAAAGAAAAGGGACTAATTAGCTATATAAGAAATTAAGGCTTATAATTTAAAGGTATAGTAATTAAGAGAAAGTAATAATTCTTATATAATCCCTAATAATTTAAAGAGTAAGCTAAAGGTTAATTATAGTATTAGCACCCTTACTAGCATTAAAAAAAAATTTTATATTTAAGATATTATATAAGCTTATATTTAATTATAAACTAATCTTAGTAAGCTAATACTTATAAAGCTATTAAAATAAATTAAATATTTATACTTAGAAAATATAATAATAAAAGTTATTAAGCTATTATATAAAATTATAAAAGCTAGAATATATTAATAGGTAATTTATTTAAAGCACTATAAAGAAAACCTTTAAATAGGTATATTAAGCTATAATTTATACTTTTTTATTACTTTAGGTAATACTAACTACTTTAGGGTAGTTAGTATATAAACTAATAATATATTTAAACTTAATAACTTTACTTTCTTTAATAAAGAAAAGGTTAAGCTTTAAAAAGCTAGCTTTATAGTAAAGCCTAAATAAAAACTAACTTTAAAAAATTCCTTTATTTTTAATCATTATATCTTAACTAATAATAGTAATAATATAGTTATATTAACCTAAAAAGGTTAAAATAATAACTTTAAAACTATAAAAGCTAATAATTTTACTATAAAGTAAAGATATATTAAAGAATATACTTAAGGAGTATAGATTTTAATAGTATACTAATTTAAGGTAGCTTATAACCTTTTTATAGTAGCCTAAGCTTAAAAACCTAACTAAATTAATATAAATAAGCTTAATAAAAAAGTTTAATAATAAATTAATAATACTAACTATAGGCTAAGGTATTTTATAATAAATTTACTAATAGTAATATTTTATATATTTATTAATAGGTCTTTTATAAATAATAAAGACCTTAGCTTTTAAATAAGCTTTATAATTATTATTAATAATAAAATTAACAGTAGTAAGAATATTAAATTTAAGCTTTATAGAAATATTATTATATATAGCTTTACTAAAAGTAAGAGAGTTATAAAGAGTATATTTACTTCTAAGCTATATAGAATAGTTTAAGGTATTAATATAGCTTATACTATTAGTATAACCCTAAATACCCTTATAAAATACTTTAAATTCCTATAAATCCTAATAATAATTTATATTAACTTACTATTATTATATAAATACTTTATAAAGCTAGATATAACTAAGGAAAAACGCTTAATAATTAATATTATAGCCCTTTAGTAATTATATAAATATTATAAACTTATAGAAATTTATTAAATTAATAAAAATAATAATATTATAAATAATATAATAAAGGCTTTATTTAATAAAGTATTAGAAACCTTTATTAATATTAATAAAGCTAATATTTAAATTAAAGGGTAAATAAAGTATATATAAGCTATATAAAAATAATAATAATAACTATAACCTATAGGATTCCTAATTATAACTAATTATATCCCTATATTTTATAGTTAGAATCTATTTAATAATACTTCCCTTAACTAAGATTTTTTATTTATTTTTTTAGCTACTCTTTAAGTAATTCCTTTTATAAAAAAAAAGAATTCTTTAGTGTTAGAATTGCTTTTAATAGCAAAACATTAGTATAGGTAAAACGCTAGGTACAGTGAATATAGATAACTAAATAGGCCCGCTATAATAATGCATGCAGTCTAATTAGCTACACTGCTAACTGCACGCGTAGCTATAACACTACCTTTTTCTCACTTTACAAGCTTAGCTCTTAGCTTAGAAGAATCATTAATAATAGACCCTTTTTACGTTGTTTTTGTTATGCATGC
>AFRA01001174.1:0-12645 GCA_000223055.1 Claviceps fusiformis PRL 1980
ATAATAATATAGTAATAACTTTTATTATTATATTTATGAAATATACACTTAGTACTAGCTTTTATAAGTTAATATAAAAATCATAATATTAATAATATTAATAAAAATAGTAATTACTTTATAGTTAGTCACTTACTATTAAAAAAGCCATATACTATAAACATAAAACCTTTAGCTATAATATATTAAAGCTATAAATTATATTCTTTTATATTATTAATAAAAGGTTCAAGGCATAACTTTTAAATATAAACCTAAAAACTATAATATAAGTAAGAAAGTTTCTCTTTATTAATAATAAAAATATAGCTATTAGTATTAAGCTAAGTTATTGATAATAAAGTAAAGAATACTTATATTATAATAGTTATATTAATAAAAGTAGCATTAAGGTTTATAGTAATATAGTAATAATGCTTTATTAAAGAAGTTTAAGTTTTTAAACCTATAATAAACTAGCTTAAGGTTAGTAGCTAAAAAATAGAAAAATAATTAATAAACTTATAATAAGTTTATTAAAAGAATAGCTTATTTATAAAAATAAAAATAAGTAGTAAACTAAAAAATCATAATTAAATAAATTAAGTTAATAAAAACTTCAAGTAAAAAAAAATTAGTAATCTTCTTAAAAGCTTTTAAAAAAGAAAAACTTATAATTAGTAATAAGGCTTATAAAAAAGAAAATGTAAAAAAAAGAAAAGAGAGGGTATTTTTATAGTTATTTAGAAACCTTGAAGAATAAGGTTATTATATATAAAAGTAAGCTTAGCTAGGTAGTTAAAGCACTCAAATTAATGAATTATAGTATAGTAGTAGTAGCCTAGCTATATAATAATAGCTATTAATAGCTATAGTAGTAAAGTAAGCCTTTAACTTCATAATAAAACCTTAAAAAAAAGAAAAAGCTAGGTATAGTAAACTATTTCTTTTTATAATTTAATAAATTAAAGGTAAGATAATAATTATATAAAAAGCTAGTAATATTATAATAGCTTTCTTTTATTCTTAAATTACTTAATTTACCTTTGAATTAATAAAATAAAGTAATACTAGCTATTATTTAATAAATTAATATTATATCTATTATGTAAAGAGTTAATAATATTATTATAGCTTTTTTTATTTTTAAAAATTATTTACTTTTACCCTTAAATTCAAAAAATAAAGTAATACTAGCTACTTTTCAAAATAATAAATATGTTATAATAACTATATAAGAAGATAGCTATGTTACTATGGCTTTTTCTTACTTTTCAAATTACTTATTTCTACTCTTAAATTAACGCAATAAAGTAAAACTAACTATTTTAACAAATTAAAAATAAGTAAATACAATATAATAATAGAATAAATAAATTAAAATACTTAATCAGTATATTATTATATTACTATAACTTTTTAATAAGAATAAAACTTAAGATTAAAAATAAAACTTAAAACTTAAAAATAATATTATAATATAATAGCTATAGGCTAGTAAATTGAAATATATATAAGATAATACCTTTAGTAAGTAGTGTAATAGTAGTGTAGTTATACAACTAATTAAGTGTATACTATATAATATTATCATTAAGTAGAGGTAATAGAATTAAATAATAAAACGTAAGCGCATTTTTAAAATTACTTTATATAGAAGTAAATTTAAGCTATTATAAAAGCCTTAAATAAATAATAAAATAATAGTAATTTACCTATAAGATTATAATTAAGGTAACTATAAAAAAAGAAAGAGTATTCTATTATAACTACTTATAGCTATAATTAATTATATTAAAAATATATTATTAACCTTATAAAGCTTAAAGTAATTATAAAGAATCAAGGTATATAATAGCTTTATTATGACTTAATAGTATACTAAAAGGGTATATAAAAGGGACAGAGAAAATACTTATAAATGTAATGTATTCAAGCTAGAGGCTCAGATCCTTAGCAGAGCAGGAGAGGAGTATATAAGGCAGCCTATTACACCTATAGGGTAAACCCTATAGATATATATTATATATAGAATAAATATATAGTAAAGAGAAATAGTAGTCTTTCCTTCCTCTATATAGATAATAATAACTTTATTAACACTAGATTGCAGTAGCTATCTAGGCTAGTCCATAATAATAAATTAAGATAGAGATTTATACCTTTAAGCACTACCCCCTACCTAGTAGCTATATTATAGTATATACTCTATGCCTTAGTCTTTATTGTACTAAGTAATATCCTATACCTAGCCTTAACACTAAGGTTGTAGCTATTAGGTCTAGCCTTACTAGAGTATAATAATAATAATAATAAGGTTAGAAAAGTTTTCATAAAGAGCTTAAAAAATAGATTTATTAGAACTAGCTTTTTATAATAAAGCTAATAATAAAAGAGTTTAAGTTGAAAGGGAGAAACTATTAGTTTTCTTTAATCATTAATATAAAGCTTATAGTTTTTAATATTAATTTTAATATAGTAAATAAGTATATAAAAGAAATAGTAATTGCTATTAGTTATTATATACTAAATATTGTTATAGACTGGCCTAGAGGCTACTGCAATCTAGCGTTAATAGAATATATAATTACTCTTAAGGAGAAAGGAAGAAAGAGAGAGAGAGGTCTCTTATAGTTTTTTTAATACTATTTATTTATAAGTGTCCTTAGTGCGCCTACTTTAGCTGCTTCAAGCAAGCATACTATAGTTATTACGCTCGCCCTGCTTATCCTCTCCTGTCCCTCTAAGGATCTAAGCTTTTAGCTCAAATCTATTACAAATATTATATATAAATAGAGGGTACTTATATAATCAATATAATAAATTATAAAGTTATAAAAAGAAGAAACACTAAAGTTATAAAAAAGGAGTTCATTATATATGTAGTTAAAGTTAAGGATTATAAGAAAAAAGGGGGATAGAACCCCCCTATATGTAGTTAGTTCCGTTATTATATATAGACTGTAAAAAGCACTAATATTAATACAGTATACTCTATACTAATTATATTATAAAATTAAGCTATACTATTCTAGTATTAATAATTTAAGTATATACATTTCAACATTCTACTTAAAAACAATTATAAGAAGCTGATTTATTAATTCAAAAATCTTTACTCGTGCCACGCCCCACCTAAAGGTGGTGCTTATCACCCAAACGGGCACATTACCTAAATGGGTAGAAATAACGTTAAATTCTATAGTAATTATAAGTAAAAAGCAAAAAATAAGTATAAATAAGTTTAAAATAGTAGAATTTTAGTTATATTTTTAAAAAGTTATATAATTAAAAAAGGGTCTTTTATTAAAATATAGATCTTTATTAATAAGTTTTAATTTTTAATTTTATTATTTTTAAATAATTATATTTAATTAATAAAAATAAGTATAAAATAGCTTATTTCTTTAAGCTTTATTACTTATTTCTATATTTAATATAACATTAAAAATTTTTATAATTTTTATTACTAATTATAATAATTATTAATTATAATTATATTTTAAGTAATTTAAAATTTCTTTATAAAGGTTTATTTCATAAAATATTAATATTATAAAGTATATTTTTATAAAAAATAATTATAATGAAAAATTATAAAAAATTATAAATTAATTTATATATTTATATCTTTAGCTTTTAATTTAAAATATATTAAATTAATTTTAAATATTTAAATATAAAATATAATAATATATTATTAAATAGTTTATATAATAAAAATATAAATATTTTTAAAATATATTCTTTAGTTTATAATATAAGCTATACTATAAGAATAAAAGATTATTGAATATATATTATTTAAAAGTTTTAAAAAATATTTTAAAAGTATAAATATTTATTAAAAAATTTATATTTAATTATTATAAATATTATATAAATTAAAATATTAAAGAATACTATATATTATTATAAAATATTACTCTTAGTATTTTATTCTTTAAACTCTATAATTATAGCAGGTTTTTTAGAATTAATATAGAATTAAATGCAATTTCTGCCTGTCTGGGTGTTGTGCCCGTTTGGGTGATAAGCACCACCTTTAGGTGGGGCGTGGCACGAGTAATAGTATACATCATTTGCCCATAAGTCTCACTTTCCTGGGCCACAATTGTGATCCAGCTGTTGTGAAATGCAGCGCTGGCACGTGAAAGTAGTTAACCAATCATCATGTCGTCGTCTGAGTCCCTCCTTCCATCACTCGGCACTAGATTTGCTAAACCCAAGCATTAGTATCAAAGACCTCCCAAGCGAAATCTTGACAAGGCTTAATAATGGGCGCCGACAAGACCACTCGAGCCGACCGAGTTAGTACAGGACCTCAGTGCGGTATGTCCGAAGCCGCAGAAGAATGTGCAAGCTTTGAATGTGCGACAGACAAAGGAAAAGGCAAAGAAATTCCGTCGTCCGTTGACCGAATGCAATCGTATGGTAGAACTGTCCTTGAAAGTGCTCTCAACAACCTTCCCGCCTTGAGAGCTCAGAATGATCAAAAAGCGACTGAAAACATAGGGACATCTTCACCGTATCAGGCGCACCAGGCACTATATGGGCTACGGAAACTATGCAACGGCGAGCTATTCGCCTCTTCAAGTCGAACTTTCAAACCCGCAAACGATTCAAATGGACATGACACCCAATTTGACGCTTTTGCTAAAGGCAGTGGTACAGGTGAACTAGTACACCTAGGACATATCATAGCCCAACCAGCTCAACCTGCCAAATTACTGCAACAGTCGAATATTGATGGCTTCGACGTGGTGAGCCTACTATCTCAGCCCGAAAGCCCCGAGACTCCAGCGCAATCAGACCATTACGACTTGTCACCCGTGGAAACAGTTAGGCTACAAGAAGGGCTGTTGAGGTCAGAGCCTGGTTGGCCGTTTTGGGAACAATTACTGAACTTCAACGCCGAGTTCTTGGTCAGACCGGAGCGATTTATCGCAGAATGTGAAGCCCACCTGGGCACCTCAGATTTCGAAGAAGCTCGCAGCATCTGGCTCAATCAATGGACTGAGGTTTTAACATCATATACGAACGAGGTTTGGGGCGACTTAGGCCCGCTTGCGCAGGCTGCCAAAATCGAAATCGCGAAACTAGACCAAGACAAAGCAAACGGCTGCCCTAGTATCCAGGCTCTTGAGAGATTAAGACTTGTTTTGGCCCATGTACGTGGGCATTAGTGGGTTTGGTTTTGATAACTCTTTGACAATAACTCTTATGGTGCCTAATTGAATCTACAGAATGTTTTCTTTTTTAATTTAGAGCATAACCGTACATATGTACATACATATACATATCTTTTCATGACCGAGAAGGCTACAATTTTATATTTACCCATTTTATTATTCAATTAAAACATACTTCGTGCATCATACTAAGTTATACTACAGTGGAAGTCTACTAAATACCTGTAGTTATTGTGACGGGGGGGAAAAGAAGAACACACCTAGAGAGAGGGGGTATACCTACAATTGCAGCTAAACCCCGTTATATTCCGGATTATAGAGCTAGAGATTTTAGCCTATAATGAAGAGAGTAATATAAAATAAGAAGTAAATAGAATATCTATTATTAAATTAAATATTTGTAATTACTGAAAGTTAGAATAGTAATAAAATTAGTATAGAAATATAATAAAATATACTATAATAGTAGCTAAGTCTAAATTAATAATAGTATTATAGCAATAGATGCTTTCATACCTATATTTAAAAAAAGAAAAACAGAGAATGAACATTACTTTTTAATTAGTAAAGGGTTAGAACCTAGCTATATTATTTAATAACATAGTGTAATTATACTATATTGTAATAGATTTAAGCTATAGGCCTAGATTCTTATTAAAGGTATAGCGGAGATAGAGAGGAGGAGGGTTATATATTATTAGGGCTAGCTTTATCTATAAAACTATATTTAGTAAAAAGTAAATAAGCAATATTTGAATTTCTTCTTACTACCCTTATAGTTAATAATAGTATTATTAATATTAGAATATAAATACCTTTTGAATTAATTTATAATAATTATTAACTATTACTTTATAACTAATAATAAGTATATTTATATAAATAATATAATAAACTCTTAGTATTATAAATAAATAAATAAATTCAGTAATATATAAAACTTAGATTATTTTTATGAAACTATTACTTTTATCATAACTTAGCTTAAAGAATTATATTATTATATAGTTATAATAAATTAAGTATTTTTTATTAAAAACTTAATAAACCCTAATTAAGTATAGCTTTAATATAAATTACTTTTTATAAAGAATTTTTATAATAATAATAAGGGTTTTTTTTTAAGTATAATAAAGCTTTATAATATATAAGCTAAAGATTAACTTTGACTTTATTAATATTAACTATAATAAATAATTCTTTATTTATAAAAACTTATTACTTAAAGTATAAACATATATTACTTTACTTATTTAAATTAATTAATAATTATTAATATACCTTTAGTTATTTCTTTAAATACTTAAATATAATATTTATAAACTTATATTATAAAAAATATACTATTTTGAATCTTAATTAATTTAAGTAATATGTTAATAAATAATTTATAAACTTTTTATTTACTTTAAATAAAAGCTTTATTTTATAAGTAATAATATATAAATAAATATAATAAAGCTTACTAAGCTTTAAATAAAACTTAATAAATAAATAAAGAACTGTTATATTAATTATGATATTCTTTATTTTAATTATTTAGTAATAGTTATATAGTATTATAATATTACTTTACATATTAATTTATATTAAATTAAAAAATAAATTAAAGCTTAATAATATTTAGACCTTTAATATAAGTATAATAGTAACGTAAATATAATAAGTATTAATACTACTTATTTCTTAAGGCTTTATAGCTAATATTCAAGTAATAGTACTATATTATATAGTAGATATATTACTTTAAGAGTAAGAAAGGTTATTTAATATAAATAAAAGGTATGGTAATACTTAGACTATAACGAAAAAAGCTATCATATTATAAAATACCTTTAGTAATTTACTAATTTACTTAAACAAATTAGCTTAACTATATTTATTTATACTTTTTATACTTCTAGAAACAGGTTCATAAGATTTATAAAGATTTTAAATTTTAAAAAAAATAAGCTTATTACTCAAATTTTAATCATATAAAACATTATAATATATAGAAAGCTAAGAATTAATATTTACTATATTAAGTAAAGGTATATAAAAAGATATAATTAGTAATAAAAATAGTATTATTTCATTTTTTATTATTATTTTTTATTATAAAACTAAGTTTATTAATACTTAAATAAATAATAAATATAATGTTTGTATTATTTTAAGTAAAGAAATAATTTAAATACTTAGCTTTAAAAGATTTTAGCTTTATTACTTATATATTTTTACTATTGCTACTTACTCTTTATTAGTTTAATTAATTAGCTTTAATATATATTTATATATAATATACTTTATTTGTTTTAAAGCTGATTTAAATAATCAAATATTTTTAATAGATATTTATATTATTTTAAGTCTTTTTTATAATTATATTTTAAAAGTATCTTAGCTTTTTTATAATTATATTATACTTTATATAAATTAATACTTATTATTCATTTATTCTTACTTAAAGCTTATAATTTCTATATTTACTATTTATTAAATTTTGATATCTATATTTATAATTTTAGAATGATGTTATATTAGCTTAATTAAATAAGCTATAATATTAAGTATATATATTAACTTTTTAGTTATTAGCTTATAAAAATAAATTTACCTTTATTATTAATATTAAAACTCTTAGTTTTAAATAACAAAGATATATGAATTTAGCTTTTTAAAAAGCTTTATAACTTTAAGTACTTATTTTATAAAAAAAGCTAATACTTTATCTCTTTATTAAAACTATATAAATATTATAATTATTAATAAAGAGATAAAAAAGGCTTATATTACCTTTACACCAGGGCTCTTTATATAAAACACTTTAAAACTAGCTTTTATAAATTTCAAAGTAAATAATAAACCTTATAAACAAAGGTTAAATATATATATATTTGTTTTGTTATAATAGCTTTAATTTCACTGCTAAAGAAAGTAAATAAAGATTAATATTCTTATTATAATGGACTAGCCTAGTAGGCATCTGCGTTCTAGGGTTAATAGTATTATTTTTAACTATGAGGGCATTAGGAAGGAATCCTAACGTTACTCTTTTATTTTTTACTAAATATAGTTCTATAGGTAGGGCTAGCCCTAATAGCACGCAACACTCCCCCTCCCTATCCCCGCTATACCTCTAATAAGGATCTAAGCATACAGCTTAAATCCATCACACTTATATTACTTTATACTTTAAATATAATTATAAATTAAAACTATTATTTACTATTTCTTATTAAATAATTACTATATTTTTTAGTTAAAGCTAAATAGTATATAAAGTTAAATATTTATATAGCTTTTTATTATATATAAATGGCTAAGAGTAATAAGTACTTTGTAGTATTTAATACTTAATTTAAGCATTTTAAATAACTAGTTTATTTTTTTAATTTTATAAGTATATTAGCTAGTTTTTAGTATTATATTAATAAGAAGCTTAATATAATACTTATAAAAACCTTTCACAAATTTGCCTAAACTATAGTAGTAATGTTAAACTAACTCTAAACCTCTTAAAAAGTATACAAAAAAATTTATTATATTTATTTTATTTTATTTTTAATAATATATTAATACTAAAGTATAAGTATAGTAAATAAAGTAATATTAATAAATATTAATAGTAAAAGTTATAGCTTTATATAAAGCTATTATTACCTTTATATAATTTAAGGTAGCTTTATATTAATAGTACCTTTAGTTATTTTTATATTACTATTTATATATAAGTAAATACTAAACTACTTAATAGTTAAATTTCATAAGATAGCTAAGCTAATACTAATTATAATATAAAAAAGAATATAAAATATTATTCTTTATATTAATAATATAGCTTTAATATATACTTAATATAGCCTTTTTACACCTTAAACCTTTATTAATTTATTAATAAAATTAACCTTAGTATTATTTATTAAATTTATTATAGTTTAAAACTTAAAAAAAATAATTAAATAAGTAATAAAAAAAGCTAAGAATATTAAAAATACGATAGTTTTAAGCTAAGTGAATATTACTATTAAAAAAGCTACTTAACTATTTATTTAATAAATTTAAGCTATAATAATTATTAGTATTCCTTAGGATATAGAGTCCGTTAAAGCTAAACCAATAGCACATCAACAAAAAGTGTGCCAGTACATAGGCGTAGCCTTCTTAGCATCGAGGGGATACTATTAGTCTTGCTTTTCAAATTAAAACATAATCTTGATTATATTTATTTTACTTAATTGCCCTTGATTTTTATATAATTAAAACAATATTTTAAAACTTTTATTAAGTAATTACTTAAAAAGTTTATATAATTAAGATATTTTATATATAAACCTATAATTAAGAGGATTTTCTAGTTGAAAAATAAGGTTTAATTAAACATTATGTAAAAATAAACAATGGATTAAAATCATAAGTAATATAATAATAAACTTAATAATTAAAAAACGATTTACTATATAGATCTTTATAAGTAAAAATTAAAAAATACTTTACTTAATTAATTAAAAACTAAATAGTATTTTTATTATACTTATTAATGATTCAATAATTGATATGCTAATAGTAATTAGAAAATATAAGTTAACAATATTATTAAATTAAAGCTAAATATTATTTTATAAAAAAAACATAAATTAGTAATTTATAATAAGCAATTAATAATATATTTAAGTAATATTGATAAAATTATTAAAAATCATTTTAATTTATAATTACATAAAGCTTAATTACTATTTATATTAAAATTAATTTATTAAAAATAATTAAATAAAATTCTTAAAGTAAGCCCTAATTTCAATTAAAAACTTTAAAAATAGAAAAGTTAAATTAATATAATAATTAAAATTTATAAAATAAAAAAAGAAATAATTTTTAAAGATTTTATTTCTTTAAATTTATGTAGTATTACTAGACCAAAACTCACTCTTTCTTTTATAAAAAAAAAGTAATTTATTGTTAAATCTTAGGGAAATTGTTACGGTCCGTTCCTAGAGGCGGAACCTACCTTATAAAAGAAGGGTTCCGCTACACATAGCTAGAGAGAATAACTTTAACTATACATACACTTAATTACCTACTTATAACTTAAGTGTTCCTTCTCCTTATAACTTTATAATATACTATACTTATTATATAAGTACCCTTATTTATATATAATATCTAGTATATAATAAGTAATAGTAATTACTATTTCTTTTATATACCTATTTACTATATAAGAGTTAATAATAAAAACTATAAACCTTATATTAATAATAAAAAGAAAATTAGTAAAGTTTATTTATTAGCTTAAATTCTTTAATTACTAGCTTTATTATTAAAAATTAATTATAATAAATTTATTATTTTTAAGCTTTTTACTAAAACTTTCCTAACCTTAAAAATAAAAAAAAATTACTTTTATTATAAAAAAATATTAAAAATCTTTAAATTTTTACTAAATATTAATATATTAATAATAACCTTTAGACTTACTTAAAGCCTTTAGCTATTAAAAAACCTATTTATTAAAACCCTATAAATTTTACTATAGTTAATATAAAATAAAAATTAATAAAAAGTATTATTTATAAAGCTAAGCTAAAATACCTTTTTAAATAAATAAATCTAATATTAAGAAATAAAACTATAATACTAAAGAATAGTTTAAAATATATAAAAAATACCTATAATATAGGTATATATAATATTCTTAAAAATAAGTTAATAAAAGATTTAGTAAGTATAGAAATTAAAGGACTACTAAAGACTTTAAATATTTTATTTTATATTAAAAAAAACTATACTTTTTTATAAAAAAGGAACTATATTAATACTAGCTTTTATTAAAAAACTATTCTAAAAGTAAAAATCTACTTTTATTTAACTTTTAGTATATTAAATCCCTCTTTAAAAACCCTATTAAATTCTATAGAAATTAATTAATATAAAGTAATTTCCTACTTACTTAATAATTAGAAAAAATATATATCTTTTTTATAAATAACTAAATCCTAGGGATAATAGTATAAGCTTAATATATATAATAAATTCTAGTAGTTTCGTATTAATATATATAATTAATAAGAGTTTATTTTTAGTAAGATTTATTATAATAATATAAAAAAAATTAATAAAGTAGTAATTTATATAATAGCTATACTAAAGGCTTCTAAACTAGCTAAATTCTACTAATAAACTATAACGTAAGCCTAATACCTTTTATTAATCTTTAAATAGGTTTTAACTTTAAATATATAATACCTTATAGTATTTTTTAAAATAATAAATATATAAATATAACTAGCTTATATAGTAACTCTTAATACTCCTTATACTAAGACTTTTTAGCTTTAAAGGCATTTAGTTAATAGAGAGTTTTATAAAACTTTATATAATTCCCTACTTTATAATAAGCTACTCTTTAAAAACACTATATATACTTAAGAACTATTACTTATATCTATAGAATAATAACCTAAAAATAAGAACCCCTATAATAATCTAGCTACCTAAGCCTTAAAGAAAATAAATTATTTAATAAAACCTTTCTAAAAACTTAATAATATTAAATACTTTAACTTTAAAATAAATCTAAATAATATTAATAGTAAAGCTATTAAATATAAAGGTAAATTTACCATTTTTATAAATATAAACCTTTAGATTTAAGTAATTAGGGATTACTATAGCTATACTAGCCTTAATTATTAAAAATAAATTATATACTAAGTTTAGTATTTTTTCTATAGAGCTACTTATATATAATATTACTAGTATTTTAATAATATAAAAAAAGCTATAATATTTTATAACTTTAAGTTAGTATTTATTATAGTTAAGAAAGAATTTAGTATTAAAATTTAAAATACTATTACTTAGCTTAACTAAGCTAAATTTACTAAAAATAATATATTATTTAAAATATTCTTATAAGAATTTATAGTAAAGGTTTTTTTTTATACTAAAGCTAATAAGGAATTTACTAATCTTTAGCTTTTTATTTATTTTTATTATAAGCTTTATATAAAGCTTTAGTAAATTTACCCCTAACTAATAGAATTTAATTATTAAAATATATACATTAACCTAATAAAGAGTAAAAAGTATAACCTTAAAGACTTTATTCTAAGTAATAAAACCTACTATAGAATTAAAAGGAGTAAGGTTTAAGCATTTACTTACCTTTTTATAAAGAAACTAAATTTAATAAATAATAATACCCCTTACTTTACTATAAAGGCTTATTAAAATAAGCTACCTTACTATAATAACTATTATAATAATAGTTATAGCCTATTTTAATATTAATAAAGTAATTATTACTAATACTTATAAAGCTATAAATAATATTATAATTTTAGTAATAAATATAATAATAAAAACTATTAACCTTAAGGCTACTTATACCCTTTCTAACTTAATTATAATTATTTCTATAAAGGTTATAAAAAGGCCTTATAATAGTCCCTTAAGGAACTTAAAGGAAATATATTAATAGCTACTTTTA
>AFRA01001175.1:0-12636 GCA_000223055.1 Claviceps fusiformis PRL 1980
CTAGAATTATAAAGGCTTATATACTTTTAACACTCCCCCTAGACTTATAATACGCTAGGGCCACTACGGAGTAAGTAAGCTTATACTAATATTCTAATACTCTTAAAAAAATTATTTTTTTTTTTCTAGTTATAACTAGGAATTAAACCCATAGCCTCGTAGAGCAGTGCTCCACTATAGTGGCTTTTACGCAAGGTGCGTGCAGTGCAGCCAGACCACTGCGCCACCGGGCTCATAACCTATTGAAAAAAGAGAGGTGGGATCCGGATCCCTAGAACTAGAATTACAAAGGCTTATATACTTTTAACAAAAGTAAAATTACTATAAAAGGTAAACTCTTTAAAAAGTTAAACTAAGCTAAGGTTAATATATTATTAATAAAAGGTATATTTAAATTTATAACTTTTAATTAAAAAAAGTATAAAAATTAATGCTTATTTTACTTTTATATAATATAAAATATTAAAAGAAAAGAAACTAACTAGCTATATAAAAAATTAAGGCTTATAATTTAAGGGTATAGTAACTAAAAGAAAGTATTAATTTTTATATAATCCTTAATAATTTAAAGAGTAAGCTAAAGGTTAATTATAATATTAATACCTTTATTAGTACTAAAGAAAATTTTTTTTTAAATTTAAAATATTATATAAGCCTATATTTAATTATAAACTAATCTTAATAGGCTAATACTTATAAAGCTATTAAAGTAAATTAAATATTATTAGAAATAATGGAGGTGGGTGCTATAGAGCACAGCTTACTAAGGTAGTGGGCTTAGTGAGCGTGCACGTACAGATCCACTGCTCTGCAGAGCAGAGCACTGCAGCAAGCTGTAGTCCACTATATCTCACGTAAAATGGAAGCTTTTGCGTTGCTTTTAGCACTATTTAATTCGCTGAAGAATTTGCAATAATAATATCCAATAAATTATATCTAATATCTGACTTTGCAGGTGTGCGCGGCTGGCAAGAGTGATTCTGACGGTCCGTACAGTCGGCGGCTCTGAGGGGGTTTTTCACTTCCTTCCCTCACATACCCACCGACCTTATTAGTGGATCCTAGTCACTAGCTAGGCTTCGTGAGCCACTTTCTATTTTCCGCAAAATTCATTTGTATGGGAAAACAAAAAAATAGACTCACAGCCATACAAATTAGCTGCCGACGTGCTTGCAATCGGTTGACTTAGTGAAAATCAACGCGCAACACTAAAAAACCGATTTTTAGATATATATATAGAAAGAAAGCCCGGAATTTAGCGATAAAGAATCTAGTCCTAAGACTTTTTGTAAATTCCTCCTTGTTAAGAAAAACAGTAAAAACACACATTATAGGGTAGCCACCTTCCCTAACTAAGCAGCCGTCAGCTGGCTTAGTTACATCCTTCAATCCGTTCCTCCGTATCTTTACTAGTTGCCTTATAAATCCAACCTAAAGACTAGGCCCACCTTGCAGCTGTCAGTCCGACTGCGTAGCTGTTAGAATAGGCAAAAAAGGTCGAAAAGTGAGGATTTGTGGGGACCCTGCAGCTGCGAGCCCACACACGTGACCTTTGGTCGGAATTCCGTGGTTGTGCCGCCCGCGCGCGCGCACGCTTGCCGGCTTGCACTGGCTTACAAAGCCCCCTATAAAGTGCTTCTATCAGCGCTATAATTATAGCACTAATAGAGAGGAATCCCCTATAAATAACCCTGTTATTTTTAACAAATATTTATATCTAAAAGGTATAATAATAAAAGTTATTAAATTATTATATAGAATTATAGAAGTTAGAATATATTAATAGGTAATTTATTTAAAATATTATAAAAAAAACCTTTAAATAAATATATTAAGCTATAACCTATACCTTTTTATTACTTTAAGTAATATTAATTACTTTAGGGTAGTTAGTATATAAACTAATAATATATTTAAACTTAATAACCTTACTTTCTTTAATAAAAAAAAGATTAAGCTTTAAAAGGCTAGCTTTATAATAAAGCTTAAATAAAAACTAACTTTAAAAAGTCTTTTTATTTTTAATAGTTATATTTTAATTAATAATAATAATAATATAATTATATTAATTTAAAAAGATTAAAGTAATAACCTTAAAACTATAAAAGCTAATAATTTTATTATAAAATAAAGATATATTAAAGAATATACTTAAAAAGTATATATTTTAATAGTATACTAACTTAAAGTAGCTTATAACCTTTTTATAGTAGTTTAAGCCTAAAAACCTAATTAAATTAATATAAATAAGCTTAATAAAAAATTTAATAGTAAATTAATAATACTAACTATAAGCTAAGGTATTTTATAATAAATTTACTAATAATAATACTTTATATATTTATTAATAGGTTTTTTATAAATAATAAAGACTTTAGCTTTTAAATAAGCTTTATAATTATTATTAGTACTAAAACTAAAAGTAGTAAAAATATTAAATTTAAGCTTTATAGAAATATTATTATATATAGCTTTATTAAAAGTAAGAGAGTTATAAAGAGTATACTTATTTCTAAGCTATATAGAATAGTTTAAGGTACTAATATAGCCTATACTATTAATATAACCTTAAATACCCTTATAAAATACCTTAAATATTTATAAATTTTAATAATAATTTATATTAACTTACTATTATTATATAAATACCTTATAAAGCTAGGTATAACTAAGGAAAAATACTTAATAATTAATACTATAGCCCTTTAATAATTATATAAATACTATAAACTTATAAAAATCTATTAAATTAATAAAAATAATAATATTATAAATACTATAATAAAGGCTTTATTTAATAAAGTATTAAAAACCTTTATTAATACTAATAAAGCTAATATTTAAATTAAAGGGTAGGTAAAGTATATATAAGCTATATAAAAGTAATAATAATAATTATAACCTATAGAATCCTTAACTATAACTAATTATATCCTTATATTTTATACTTAGAATTTACTTAATAATACTTCCTTTAACTAAGATTTTTTATTTATTTTTTTAACTACTCTTTAAGTAATTTCTTTTATAAAAAAAAAGAATTCCTTAGTATTAAAATTACTCTTAATAGTAAAACCTTAGTATAGGTAAAACGCTAGGTATAGCGTATGTAGGCAACTAGGTAGGTCTGCTATAACAATGCACGTAGTTTAATTAGCTACACTGCTAACTGCACGCATAGCTATAATACCACCTTTTTCTTACTTTACAAGCTTAGCTCTTAGCTTAGAAGAATCATTAATAATAGACCCTTTTTACGTTGTTTTTATTATGCATGCATTTTTAGTATCTGTTTTCCCTTTATGAGTTATTCCTAACACCTATACTTATTTATTACTTTAATATTCTTTAATACTAATTTATATTTTAAAGTAGGATTTATTAGATTTATATTATTTATTCTATTTTCCTTTATAACTTATTATAGTATTAAATAACTTACTAAAGCTATAAATAAGCCTTTTATTAATAGTATATATTTTAGTCCTTAAATTGAGTTTAGGTAAGGTTTTAGTAATAAAAGTAAATATTAAAATTCCTTTATAAATATCTTATTTATACTTAATAAAGAGTTTTAAATAGTTTTTTAAGAATTTTTAAAGCTTTAAGTAATTAATTAATTACTATATTTACTTTTTAAATCTAAATCCTTTACTTAAGGCTTTTTATTTAAATATATTAAATTTACTTAATATACTTTTATCCCTATAATTATACTATTTTAATTTATTAAATAGGTATTAATAATAGCTAAAGTATTAGTTATATTATTTTTAACTTCTTTTACCCTTAAGTATTAATATTTTAATATATTATAAACTTTATTTACTTTTAATTATTAATTATAAAGTAGTTAAAGATCTTTATTACTTAATTTTCTAATATAATTTACCTTTATATTAATAGGTTAGTTTAAAACTAAAGGTTTTATATTTTAAGAATATATATTATTTATAAAGTTAGACTTTATTTTTAACTTTAATTCTTTTTTTAATCCTTGTTTATTTAAGCTAAATTCTAAGCTTATTAATTTTTTTTATAATTAAATTTATTTAAAGAATACTTATTTTATTATTAATAATTATATTCTATATACCCTTACTTACTATATTTATTTATTTAATACACTAGTTGGGCTGTTGGCCTAATTCTAGTACCACTGCTACTGAGACTATATAGGAAAAACCCTAGTATAGGGGGGAAAACCTATATATAGCCTTTATTTAAGTTCTGTAGTGGAGCTATAGTAGCTCTATGCTAGTTCTAACTATAGAAAGAGGTATACTACTAGCTAAACTTAACTAGTATTATAGGAGAGTGTATAATATAAAATAGGAAGTAAACTAGGTTAGTAAAGGTATAATAGTGCTATAGGATACCCTTAGGGGTAGTCTATATATTATAGTAAGTTACCTTAAGTGCTTAGTTTATCTTCTATACTAGTCCTTATTTAATTCCTCTAAGCTACTACCCCTTTACTTAAAACCTTTCTCTAGCTTCTATATCTTTATAGTATTAGTTATACTAACTAATAGCTAGCTATTATTAAACTAGCTATTAGCTAACTATTAATTATATAATAAAAAGAGAGAGATATATATACCCTCTTTCCCTTATCTTTAACCTTTTCTTTTTTTCCTTCCTTTTTTATTTATTATCTTTATTATAAGTATACCCTTATTTCTATTTTTATAGTAGTACTACCCTATTACTATCCCTAACTAACTATAGTATTATTAAAAATACTACTTACCTTTATAAATAAGTTAATTATTACTTTTAGGGTAAGTACTATTCCCTTCTTAATATATTACTACTACTAACTTACCTATAGCTAAGCTAATTATAGGCCTAGCCCTATAAGGCTTACCTAATATAAGCTAAAAATATTAAAAAACAGTGCTATAGCACTAAAGGTTAATATCCCTTTCTAACCTAAGCTATTACTATTACTAATTTAAATAAATACTAATAGTATATACTTTAAGTATATAAAAGTAAAAAAGACTTATTTAAGCGTAAGTATTATATTCCCTATCTATATTAATAGCTTAGTAGTAGCTAATTAGTTTTATAGCTAAATCTAAATATTATATTATACTAGGAGGCTATTAAGTAAGTAATAAATATATAAGACCTCTATACCTTTAAGGAGTTTATTAATATAAGTATAAGGTAGTATAGCTATAGTTTAGCTATAGTATTAATATAGTATTAACTTATAAATAGGCTAAGGAGTATAATATTACTTAAAAAGAGGTAGTATAGCTTATAAAGTAGGTAGGCCTATTTATTAATATAGTAATGTAAGCTACTAATAGTGCTATAATAGTCTTAGCTTTAACCTTAGTTAAAAGTAAAATACTACTATAAGCCTATTATATTACTAATACACTAAAAAAGTAAAATAATATTTTAAAAGAGATTCTATAAAAGGTTTATAAGCTTAGTATAGTAGCTATATAAGGCTATATAGTAGTAGAGATAAAGAATAACCTAAAGGAGAAGGGGGGAGGGGAGGGGGGGGGTAATAAGACGTAGGCTTAGGGCTAGTATAGGAGCGTTATGCCTATTTTTTATTATCTCTTAGGTTGCTATTTTTTATATATTAGTAAATATAAGTTATATATTATAATAATACATTCTAGCTATAATATTTATATAGTTCCCTAGCGTTTCTATATCTATACTATACTAAATGCCTCTTCTTATTAGCTCTTTAGTATCTTTAGCCTATTAATTTTAAAGACTTTTAGTAAGTTAGAATTAAAGGATATACCCTATTAATATAAGCTACTTTATAAGTATAGTTACTAGCTTATTATATTCTAATGCCTCCCTAACTTTATATTAGTTATACACTAAGTATATATTAGTATTAATAAGGTAGAGGTAATTAAAATTCTTATAAGATAGTAAGATATAATAGTAGTCCTTATTATTAGCTTAATAGCTATATATTAATAAATTTACTTTAGGAATATATTAGTAGAAAAGGAAGGTATTAAGCCTAATTTATTTTATATATATTTATATAAGTACTATAGATTTATACTTAGTAAGGCCTAAGTAAAGGTAAATAACTTTAGTAGTAAAGGTAAAGTTAAGGTTAAGCTTTATTGCTATATAGTTAATATAAGTTTAGCATGCCTATATAGTAGCCTACTCTTAATATTAGTAGTTCTTTTATTTTAAAGTAAGCACTTTAGTTAGAGAGAGCTTTAATAAGTAGTTATAAAGTTAATTTAAAAATAGTATATAGTTTAAGTAGTTATTTAGGGATAGTAGGTAGCTATACCCTTAGTGTATTAGTCTATATTTAAGTTAAGCCACTATTATAGTATAGGTACTATAAATATACTTAGCTATTCTATTAGCTTCTATTTATTAGTAAAAGTAAAGTAAATAGTAGTTAAGGTAGAGGTTAATTAGGGCTATAGCTACCTTAGTTTTAACTAAAGTATATAGTATAGCCTTAAATATACTAATTACTATTCTTAAGCACTTAGTTTATTTAGAAATAAATACTTTAGCTATACCCCTAGCTTTACTACTAACTTTAATAAGGGTATAGTGTAATTCTATACTATATATAATTATACTTTAAATAACCTATATATATAAAAGTTATATATTATATAATAAGCATCCCTAAGTTAAAGCTACTAGTAATATAAGTATAAGCCACTATTACATTAGTTTTAACTTAACCTAACTTTAGTATACTTTCTAGTAAAGCTTATAATAAACCTATACTTTAAGAAAGTAAGTAAATTAAACTAATTATATTATATTAATATTAAATTAAACTAGTAATATAATTACTATATACTACCTAGTAAAGTATATAAGTTTACTCTTCCCTAGATTAAACTTAAAACCTAATTCTTAGAACTATTCTTAGTAAATTACTTAGGTAGCCTTAAGGTAATCCTATATCTTCTCTACTATATACTTATATATAAGTATATTTATATTATTAAAGAAGCTTATTATAAGTATAGAATATACTACTTAAAGCTTAGTATATAAAGGGATAATATAAAGTAGGAAAAGAATAAAGGAGATTAGGGACCTTTATAGTATACCTATAGTTATAGGTAGAGGGCTAATAAATTTACTATTAAAATAAAGGTTAGTAATATATTTAGCAGTAAAGGAGCAAGTCTACGCTATTATTTATATAGGGATCCTAGTAACTATAAGGGTATAAGTTAGTTTTTTATAGTAAATAGTATTAAAGGCTATTAATATATTTAGTTAGAGTAGCAATGTAATACTGCTATAGTGCTATGCTATATATACTAATTCCATTAAAACACTTAGTATAACTTCTATTAACCTATTTACTTTATTACCTATTTATAAGTTAGGTAGTATACTACTTAATTTAGCTATAAGAATAAGCTAACTTACTATTACTACCTTTATTACTTTACTAATAATACTAAGAAATAAAATAAAGCACTAAGCCCTTACTTTATACTACTTTATTAAAGTCTTACCTAGCTTATAAAGAATAACTACTTTTACTTACTAAAATAAAGCTAGGTAGTAGCTAATATAGTAATATATATTAAATAAGTAGGTAAGGGTCTTAGCTAGTAGCTTACTATATACTTTAAGGTAATTAGCTAAAAGTTTATTTAGTTTTAATGCCTTCTAGCTAGCTAGGCTTTTAATAATACTATAAATTTTATTAATATTAAAGTAGTTTTTTAATAAAAATATTATAGTATTAAGGCAGTTATTAAAATCCTTTAGTATATTATTAAGTTAAGCTTAGGAAAAAAGGAAAAAGTAGTTAGTTAGTATAGCTACTTTCTTTTAATATAACTTAGTAGTTATAGTATTTATACCCTTACTTTAAATAAGATTAGGGATTTACTACTATTCTAGTAGTAGTTTATTATAAAGCTATACTTAGTATTTAAGTTTCTATAGGCTTTCTCTATAGATAGTAACTACCTTAATAGTAAAGTGCTAGGCACTATACCTTTTATTACTAATAGTTTAGTACTATATTTAGGCTATATTAGTAGTAAGTTATTAATTCTCTTTAGTATAAAATATTTACTACTACCTTAACACTTTTTTTATATTTTAAATAGCTTTTTTAATATAATAATTCTACTATAAATTTAACTTAAAGCTACCTTAGGGTTCCCTTAAAACTACTAAATTTATAATAAATTAAAGCTTAGCTATTATTTATTCTATATAGCTATTAATTTCTATAGGTATTTAGAGTAAAGGTTTAGTAAGGTTATAGTAGAACTATATTACTACCTTAGCTACTATAAGGTTATCCTTTATATATAGCTATTTAAAATAAAGTAAGTAGTTACTATATAGCCTTAGGCTAGTGCTAATATAAATAAGCTATAGGATATAGTTAGATTTAATAAGGTTTAGTCCCCCTATAAATTTAGCTTCTATATTATAGGTAACCTAAGTATAGTTAATAATACTATTTCTTTTACCCTATATTCTTTAAGTTACTTTACCCTATAGTATTATAAGTCTAAGCTATTACTATATTACTAATACTAGAAATATATTACTTTTTATTAAGGTTTAGCTATAATAATCCTAAAGTAAGTAGTACTAATTAAAGTCTTTTATAAAAATACTATAGTTTAAAGGTAAGGCTATTATAAAGTTAATAAGGGGTAATATTTAATTAGGTTTATAAGTTAGGGAATATATTAAGTAAATATAGTATTCTACTAATATTATTAAGTATTAGTCCTTACCTATATATATTAACTATACCCTAAGCCTATACTAGTAGTTTATATAAATTATAGTATAGCTACCCTAAGTAATAAGTTAAAAGTAGCTAAAGCTAGGGTTAAATAGTTTACTATTTATAGTTCCTAGCTTTTATATTATTATTATATTAGCTTTAGGTTAAGACTCTAGTGCTAAATATATAAAGTAGGTTTTCTTCTATATATTTTAGTATATAACCTCTATTATATACTCTATATAGTATATTAGATTAGGCTTAGCTTATTTAGTACTATAGCAGCTATAGGCTATTAACTTAGAAAGGCCTTTATAGTAGCTTATAACTACTATATTAATTTTAGTTAAGTATTAGGGAGGTAGGTATATAGTTTACTAACTTACTTCTATAGCAAAGCCTTTTATAATAATAAGTTATTTATATTTCTTCTTTAGCTATAGCTAAATACCTTTATCTAACTATTTTTCTCTAATATTAGTAGTTTAGTAAAGGCTAGGGGCTATATTAGGTATATAGCGTATATATAGTTCTATTATTTATTTATAATATTATATATATAAGACTATATAGGGTAAGGTCCTAAGTAGTTAATATAGTATTCCTATATAGCTCCTAATAGCGCTAGGTATAATTATTTACCCTCCTTATACTAACTAGATATATAGCAGCTACACTATAAAGGTAATGTATAGTATATAGCTATATAGCTAAATTTAAAGTATTTAAAGCATTATTAAGGATAAATAGTATTATTATAAGGCTTAGCTTTAAATATCTTAGCTTTATAAATAATTTTAGTATAGTATAGCCTATTTACTATATTAACTTTATTAATAGTAATAATTAAGGGGGATTAGGTTATAATACTATATAGCTTCTATACTATAACCTTTACTAAACCCTATCTATTAGCTATAATTATATTTTAAAGGATATTATCCTTCTCTTAGTTCTATATATAGTATATAGGAAAGCCCTTAATAATAATACTAAATATATATTAGTTTAGTATTACTTTTAGTTTAAAAGCAATACTAACCTAAGCTATATTATTAGTATAAGGCTTTACTATATCTTAGAATATAATTATAGTATTACTACTATAAAGGTAATATATTACTATAGTAGTATTAATACTAGTAGCTTAGTTAATAACTATAATAGTTTCTTTAGGTAAGTAGTTTTATATAGCTTTAGCTATTATACTACCTTTAATAATAGTTTTATAGTAAATATAAGATAGTACTGCTATTATTATAGCCTAAATTTAATAAATAGGTAGTTAGGTAATGCTTTTAGTAATAATACTAGCTTAGCTTAGGGCTATTATATTCCTAATACTAATAGCTTTCTTTATTACTTATTTAATAATTTTTTTTAAGTTTTTAACTATAATAAGCTTATTAAGTAATAGTAAGGTTAATTTTATTAATATTTTAATATAGGTTTAAAGTATAAAAAGGCTATATTAAGTATATATTAAGGCTACATTATTAATATAAAGAATAATATTCTATATACTTTTTAGTACTATAGCTAGTATAAGTTTAGCTATTTTATTATATTTAATAGTAAGGTAATTTAGTATTTACTTATATATAAATAATAGTATAAAAGTAACTTAAAGCACTATTAATATAAAGCTACTCTATCTTATAAGTAAGTAGTAGTAGCTTTATATAAGGCTATAATTTCTACTATTAATATCTATTAGTATTGCTTTATCTACTATACCTACGCTTTAGTATTAATACGCTATTAAAGATAGAGTAAAATAAATATAGCAATTCTTTTTCTACACTTTTTAAGAGGTTTAGAGTCGGTTCCGCGTCGCTACTGCAGTGCGGGCGAATTCGCGAAAAAGTTTTTTACTTACTATATAAAAAATACTAAAAGTAATTAAAGCTTTTTTATAAATTATTTAAATAGTTTTTTTTATTATTTTATTATAAATTTTTATTTTTTATATTATACCTTAATTATTTAAATTAACTATATAGCTAATTTAAGTTATTTATAGCTTAAGTATTAAAAGCCTTTATTTTTTAAATAAATTTAATTATTTTTTAATCCCTTTTAGCTTATTATTTTATAATTAATTTATTTCTTTTTTCTTATTTTTTAAAAATTAATTAAAGTAAGTTAAATAAAAAAAAATTAAATTATTTTTATATAACTAATTAATTTTTTTTAATAAAGTTTTAATAGTTTTATAAAACTAACTTAATATTATTTATTATTAAATTTTTAAATACTATATTTTTATATTATTTTACTAAAGTAAATAGCTTATTTAAAAGTTATTTTTATAGTTAAATATTTATATTTTCTTTAGCTAAATATAAAATAAAATTAATAAGTAAAACTTATTATATATTTACTTAAACCTTTAAATTTAACCTTTTTACTCTTTAAATATAAAAGTTAAATAATTCTTTTTTTTCCCTTTAAAAGTAAAATACTTTTTATTTAATAGCTATTTTTATATATAAATTTAGTTTTAAAAATTTCTTTATAAACCTAAGGATTAGAATATTTTATTTTCTTTCTTTATAATTTAGATTCTTATATTATAAAGCTACCTTTCCTTTTAATTCTTATATAAAATAATATTTAGCTATTATTTACCTATAATTTAATATACCTACTATAGCTACTATTACTTTATAATAATTAATATAATTCTAAGTAGGCCTATCTTTAGGCTATTTATTAAAAGTAAGCTTATTAATTTAAGCTAGTATTAATAATAAATTTATTATAATTAAATATAAAGATATAAGTTTAAACTATAAAGAAATAAATTTATAAAAAGAATATAATAAATTAAAGATTTATATAAAGGGTTTAAATTTATTTAATAATTCTAACTTTTAAAGGTTTAGAGTTTAACTCTTTCTTTAGTTAATATTCAAAAGCTTATTTTTTTTTAAATTAATTAAATATACTAAATAAGTTTCTTTTTATTTCTAAGTTATATTTATTCTGAAGATATAAGTTAGAATTTAATACAAATAGGTTAATAACTAGAAAATTGATATAACCTATATCTTTTAATACTAACTTTTAAATAGCTTAGGAAATATAATATATTTAGGTTTTAGGTTTTAAATTTAGGTCTTTATAAAGAAGTTTACTATATAAGTATTATATTAAAAAAGAAAAAAAAACTTAAAAATTATATAAAAGAAATAAATAATTAAGAATAAAGTAAACTTAAACTAAATTCTTAATTTATACTTAACTATCTTTTAAAAAAAATAAAAACTATTAATTTTAAAGAAAAAAAGAATAAAGATTATTATTATTTTAAAAAAAATTAATATAGGGTTTTCCCTTTTTTTCTTTATTTTTATACTTTTTTCTTATATTATTCTTTATTTTATTTAATTAACTTTTCTAGTCCTTACTTAATTTACTATATTAATTTAAGGTTTCTCTTTATTTATCTTTATTACTTTATATTTAATTTTCTTTAAATTCTTAAATACTACTTTTATATTTTAAATAACTTTTTTATTTTATTTCTTTACTATTACTATTACTTTTTTATAATTTTTTTATACTAATTAAATTAACTTATTTTAATTTAATTAAATTAATATTACTAAGTTTAATAAAGAATTATTTAACTTCTTTTAGTGTTTTTAATATATATTATATTCTAAATAAATCTATAACTCTTAATATATTTTATATTTAAAATTATTATTAATTTATATTAAATATGTTTATATAATTATATTCTTTAGTAATTATTTTTTTTTATTTCTTTTCTTTTTTATTAAGGTTATTTTTATTTATTATATTTATATTATTTTTTTCTTATTTCCTTAGGTTTTTAAGTAATATAATAAGTTAATAATAAAGGCTTTAGTTTTATT
>AFRA01001176.1:0-12622 GCA_000223055.1 Claviceps fusiformis PRL 1980
ATTTTATTTTATTAATACTAAGCATTAAATTAGGACTAACTAAGATATATAGTTTTACCTAATAGGGCATATTATTTATACCTTAATAGTATTATTATAACTTAATTATTTATTAACTATTTAATAGCTAGAGAATAGTAAGGTAAAGGGGTTATATAATAAATTTAAGCTAAAGGCTTAAATCCTTAATAGAGTAGGAGAGAAGTATATAAGGAGTATATAAAGTAATCTACCTTACCTAAAGGGTAAACCCTATAAGTATATATTATATATAAACTAAATATATAGTAGAGGGGGATAGCAGCCTTTCCTTCCTCCTTATAGATAATAATAACTTCATTAACACTAGATTGCAGTCGCCATCTAGGCTAGTCCATAACAATTTTTAATATATACTTTAAGGTTAAAAGTATTAAAGTAAAATATTTTTTAATTTATTATTAATTAATTATTTAAAAAAAACTTTATATATTAAGTTATATAATTTATTATTATAATATAAAATATAATAAAAAACCTTATTAAATAAAATAATTATTATATTATTTTATACTTAAAAATTAATTAAATAATTAAAAATTAATTAATAATTCATTAATACTTACTTATATTTTAAATAGCTTAAAATTATTTTATTACTTTTTTTATTATTAAATATAAGCTAGCTTTAATAATACTTTAAATATAAAGTAAACTCTTTAAAAGTATTATTTTTAATATAAAATATAATAAATTATTAATTAATTATTTAATAATTTTAATTTAGAATTTTTAGTAATTTTTAAAAATAAAGGTAAATAATAAAAAAAAGAGTTTTATTAATATATAAAGTATAGTAATAAGCTTACCTAAGAGTTAATTATATACATGCGTAATTAAAGTGGAGCAACTCTTTGGTGAACTAGTTAAACAACCCTTATGTTATCTACCCCCTCGTGGGAAAGGGTTTCTTTGCAAGTTAGGTTGGGCAAAAAAAAGAGGAAAATTGACATGACGAGATGTAATGTGAGCCAATCAGCCTCGGCTCTCTCGACGCGTAGAGCTGCGACTTGCAGTTGTTGGTGCAGGGTCCAAAACCTAGAGAAGCATTTCCATTGGATGAACCGGATAAACCACGGGATACTTTATCGGACTTATCGGACCCTTTCGAGTCTCGAGCCTCTGACGCAACGGTTCATTCTTTTTTTTTGGACCGTCACTCAAGCTAAGCGGGTCACCATCGACAACTCCTCCTGTGTACAACATGCCTTCCAGATCAGACATCACCTATTTTGGTGCAGGCCCATCATGTCTCCCCACGGCCGTCATCGAAAACGCCGCGGGGGCTCTGGTGAATTTCCAGGACACGGGTCTCGGCATCGCCGAGCACTCGCATCGGTCGGCCATGGCCACCAACATCATCAACGAGACCAAAGCCGATCTAGCGTCCTACCTCGACATTCCCGACGACTATGAGATTCTCTTTATGCACGGCGGCGGGTCGGGCCAGTTTGCCGCCATGGCGTACAACTTTGTCGGAGCCTGGGTCGCGCGCACGCACAAGCAGATTCGATCCGCTGCCAATGCCAGTGCCGGCGCCGACACCGGCGCCGACACCGCCTCGCTCGCCGAGCTCAAGTCGGAGCTCAAGAACCTCAAGCTGGACTACATCGTCACCGGGGGCTGGTCGCAAAAGGCGGCCGCCGAAGCCGAGCGGCTTTTCGGCCCGGAGCACGTCAACATCGTGGCCGACAGCCGCGAGACCAACAACGGCAAGTTTGGCACCATTCCTGACGAGAGCACGTGGAAGCTGTCCAAGCGCGCGGCCATGGTGTACTACTGCGACAACGAGACGGTCGATGGGGTCGAGTTTCCCGGCTTTCCGGCTTGTCTGGAGCCCGGCGCCGGACGACCGGACCCCGGGCATGATGACGGTCCCATCGTGGTGGCCGACATGAGCTCCAACATTTTGTCGCGGACAATCCCCGTCCGGAACTTCTCGGCCATTTACTTTGGCGCGCAGAAGAACCTGGGCTTGACGGGTCTGACGGTCGTGGTGATCAAGAAGAGCTTCTTGCCGCCGGTGACGTCGCAGCCGCCGGCCGCGCTGATGAGGGAGTTGGGACTGGCGGTTCCGCCTCGCATCATGGAGTTTGAGACGATTGCCAAGAACAATAGTTTGTATAATACGTTGAGCATTTTTGAGTTGTTAGTTTTTTTTTTTTTTTTTTTTTTTTTTTTTACTTTATTTCCTTTTAATACCCTTTTTTTTTTACATCTACTTTTCTTCTTCTCTTTTCCCTTCTTATTTCTTCTTCCCTTCCTCAAACCGAGACGGCCACAATAATAATCGTGTTCATAAAAACTAACCAACCCCCCCCCCCCCCAGTGTCTACGTGGCGGGCCAGGTCCTCAAGAAACTCCTGCAACAGCACCCCGACAAAGTCCAAGGCCAACAAGCCCTCTCGGAAAAGAAAGCCCAACTCATCTACCAGGCCCTGGACACGAACCCCAAGGTTTACAAGGTCGTCCCCGACAGGACCGTGCGGTCGCGGATGAACATTTGCTTCCGGATCGAGGGCGGGGATGCCGCCGTGGAAGCAAAGTTTTTGGAGCAAGCGACGGCGCTCGGGCTCACGGGTCTCAAGGGCCACCGCAGCGTGGGTGGGATTCGAGCCAGCAACTACAATGCGATTTCGCTGCAAGGTGCCGAGAAGCTGGCCGGTTTCTTGCATGAATTTGCGTCGCAGCATGGTAAGTCGTAGGATAGGACGTAGGGTACTTGGGAGACGGGATGTTCGGAAGGGGGGGTTATTTCGCGGGGCGTTTTCCTCTGGCATTGCATGCCGCGTTACTGCATGCATTCACATTCAAGTGTGCCTAGTTTAGGTACGCACTCACGAAGCTTGAGTACTTTACACATCTACTTTAGGCGTGTACTTCAGGCTTGACGTACCTATTTCTATCTACTTTCCGTACGGGTGTCCGTTGCAGTTACTTCCCTCGGTAGATAACCAAGCAAGGTACTCGGATAAATACTCAGCACGCACAATCATCTCGATGAACCACCTCCCAGACACTCACCCACTCCCACCCCCCCTTATCAATATCCTCGCCCCCTTCCCGCCGCACAAGGTTCGTCGTCGAACAAGGATCGAGGGCCGAGCCACCGGCAGCATGTCGGTGGTTTGCCAGACGTGAGACGTCCAGATATCTACCCAGCAGACCTGACCTGTATGCCTCCCGGAACATGCAGCCTACTTGGCGTCAAGACACCGACCGACTCAGCAGCCATGTCTTGCGACGACCAACTCCGGACACCAAACGTCCCACGACGGCATCTCCATACACGTGTACATGTCGGATGCATCACCCTCCCACAGCTCGTGTTTCAAAAACCCGCCCGCGGTTTCATACACCCTCGGCCCGACCAGCCGTTCGGTGGCTCGCGGGCTCGGCGACGCGCGGGTGTCCGCCGCACCAGGGCGGTGTTCCCGAGTCCCGACTGGCGAGGGTGGGTGGCGAGTCTGTGCAGCCTTGATGCCGGGACGGCTTTATTGTGCTTAGATGGGTGTCCACTGTCAGGTGTGTCAAGTGTACATGGATCTATCGCACGTCCACCGTCCACCGTCTACTCGATCCGTCATCCATCTCTCACAGTTTACTCCCCCTCCACAGCCCAGCCCGCCCCAGCTCCTCCAGCCTCGCCTCCCCATTGTAAATGTCCCTCTCGACGCGACGGGTGTTGATCTGAAAAGCGGGCGACATGAAGAGGTCAGCCGGATGTGAACACCGGGAGGGGGAAACGTACACGCATATGGGAAAAAAAAAAAAAAAAAAAGAATCAAGCGTCCTGCGGGGTCTGAGTCCTGCATATACAAATTCAAGTGGCGGCTTCAAGGTACGTACCAGATGGGGTCCTAGTTCGGCGATGGTCTTGACCCCGAGGAGGCGCATGCATGTTGCCGTCTCGGCTTGCAGGACTGTTGGGTTTGGGTGAGTGCTATGTCAGTGGGTGAAAGCATAATGGACATGTATGTATACAAGGAGGAAAAAGGAGAGATGAAAGGGGGAAAAACGAAAAAAAGAAAGGGGAAAATAAAGAAAAAGGAGAAAGAAAGAAAGAAAAATAGTATATAGTAATAGTAATAGTAGAAGAAAATATTAAAAAAAAGGCAACTCACTTTCAAACGTCCTTTCCACTCCAGCTTGTCCACCCGCCCCCAGTCCAAACAGAGGCGCCCGTCCGAGTCCCACGGCCTTGGCTCCCAGACAGAGCGCCTTGACAATGTCGGTCCCTCGCTTGATGCCCCCGTCCACCCACACCTCCACGGCGCGAAACACATGCGGGCAGTACTTGGCGATCTCGAGCAGCGTGTGCACGGCCGGGGGAGCCGTGTCCATGGCCCGCCCGCCGTGGTTGGACAGGATAATGGCTCGGACCTGCGGTGCGTGCTGCGCGGCCAGGTAGGCATCCTCGTGGGTTTGGATGCCTTTGAGCACGATGGGCAGGTTGGTGTGCTGGGCGAGCCACGGCAGCGTCGTCTTCCACGTCAGGTCGCAGGCGGTGCCGAAGAAGAGCTGCTTGCCGACGCCGCCGGCTCGTCCTCCTCCGAGTCCCTCCGCTCCCGCTTTCGCTCCGACGGCTGCCGACGCCGACACCGACACCGCGTCCGCCTTGTCAACGACAAAGTTGGACTTTTCGTCCAGCTCGCGCTTCCCTGGGACGGGCGCATCCAGCGTCAGACAGACAAACTGGAAGCGGTCCCCGAGGCGGCCAATGCGCCGGAGCATGGCCTCGCTCTTGTCCCGCCGGGTCTGCACGTAGAGCTGCCATCCAAACATCTGCCCCGGCGGCGCATCCTGGACAATCTGCTCGGGCGTCATGGACGCATTGTTGGAGATGATTTGCAGGGCGCCGAACCGCGCCGCCGCCCGGGCGATGCCGCGCTCGCCGTCCGGGTGCGCCAGCCTCGCCATGGCGGCCGGCGCGGCGAAGAAGGGCACCCCGACGTTGTGGCCGAGCAGCGTTGTCGACGTGTCGCAGTGCGTGCAGTCGACAAACGTGCGCGGGCGGAGCAGAATGTCGCGATAGACGGTGTTGTTGTACGTCTTGGAGACGAGGTCGTCGCTGGCGGAGAAGTAGTACGCCCATGCCTTTCTGGAGATTCTCTTGGTAGCCTCGGCCTCGATTTCGTCGAGGTTGAAGAGAGAGGCGAGCTGCGGGGGATGGTCGTCGTCGTTGCTGCTGCTGCTGCTGCCGCCGCCGCCCAAAGACGTCCTCTCCCCAGATTCCCCTTGCCCGAGCGTCTCGGGATGAACGACACCCAGCCGCGCCTCTGGCTTGAGATTCTCCTCCAGCGTGCCCGGCGGATGAACGGGGTCGTAGTCCTGCGTGGCGTCCCTCCCAGCGAGCTTGAGGATGACGTTGGGCCCGCCGGGGTGCGAGGTCAAGAAGTCGGTCACGTCGTAGACTTGGCCGTAGAGAATGACCCAGCAGCTATCGGGGGTGTTGTGCTTTGCGACTATGTTGTGTGAGCAGCGTAACGGTTCTTCCTCTGCAGTCGTCGAGGAGAGGGGGGGTAAAAAGGGAAAAAAAAAAAAAAAAAAAAAACACAAACTCCCTCGCCTCATGATCCAAATGAAAAAACACATACCTTCCGCCGCATCAAACAGCTTGGCCATGATGTTGAAAAAAAAAAAAACCCCGTCTATTCAATATTGCCTGTCAGGGAGGCACCCAGTCGCTAAAAAGGCCAACCAGAGGAGCGAAAACGCAAAAAAAAATAACCCAAGAATCGCGTCAAACGTATATCCTGACCAAAATGCAAAAAGTAACAACCGGGTGACCGCCAGGCACAACGTCTGGGGAAAAGAAGAAAAACGGCAGTGGGGGTTGCGCGGCGAGGCTTACCCAATGCGGTAATTTGGGACGCCCTTTCTCCGCAGCCGCGGTCGCAGACTTGTTGGGTCCCCGCCACAAGTCTTCGGGAGGAGTGGCTGAATGCTGAATAAGGGTCTGTGCACTGGACTAAATGAGGGAGAGGCCAAAAAAAAAAAAAAAAGGAAATTTAAAAATGAAAAAAAAAATCAAGGCAGCGTCATCCATCCGCGAATCCCACCGTCCTTCGACCACGGCTGCGAACCGAAGCACAGCCGGCTCGTTTTCGCCAAGCGCCCTTGGACTCGCTACGGATCACGACATTTCTAAATAAGCAAACGACAACGACAACGAACCGCAACCGCAACCGCAACAATAATAAACAAAAAGGGGAAAGAAAAGAACAATGCGCACTCTCTGCCGCGACGTTGCGACGCGCGCGCATCAGCGACTCTCGTCTCTCCAAAGCGCCACTTCCTTCACCATCACCACCACCACCACCACCCGCTCCACGTGTTTCTTTTCCCAAAAAACGCAACCGCAAGTGCCCCCGCCACAAATAGAGCAGCAGCAGCAGCAGCAGCAGCAACATCATCATCAACAACAGCAGCAAAAAAACCCCCCCTCCTACTACGCCTTCTTCCCGCGCTCCCTCCCCGACGGCCCCCCCCCCCGCGGCCCCTTCCAGATCGATCCCCGCGCTCTCCGGAGCGAATTCCTGTCTCTGCAGGCAAAATACCACCCAGACAAGCAGCAGCAACAATGCCAATCCCAACAACAACAACAACCCCTCTCCTCCACCATCAACCAAGCCTACCGCACCCTCCTCGACCCCCTCCTCCGCGCCGAATACCTCCTCTCCCAGCACGGCTTCCCCCCAACCGGCGAATCCGCCACTCTAGACCAACAAGACGGCGTCGACGAAGCCCGTCTGCTCGCCCTCGTCATGGACGCGCACGAACAGGTCGAGGAGGCCCGCTCGGCCGACGACCTGCACGCCCTGCAGGCAGAGAATGAGGCGAGGATCGCCGAGAGCGAGAGGATTCTGGGAAGGGCGTTTGCGGAGGGGGACTGGGCGGGCGCGAGGAGGGAGGCTGTGCGGTTGAAGTATTGGGGTAGGATTCGGGGGGCCGTGAGGGATTGGGAAGGCGGGGAATAGGGGTGTACAGGTGTATACACATTATACGCACACAACACACACACACACACACACACATATATGTATATATATCGATTTATCTATACACATTATTCATGATGGCTTGTAAGTGGTGTGCGCGTTTAAAGATGTTGGTTTGGATTTTCTTTAGATGAGGGGCTGTGGTGGATGAGGTGGTGGACGTGGTAAAGAGAGACAATATGTATGATTCCGTCTACAGTACGAGACTGCCAGAAAGGGGGACAAGAAAAAAAAAGACAAAGGTAAAAAGACATTTTCCACAGGGTCAGCGTCTCGTGATGACACGGTTACCACGCAAATGACATTGGCAAACACATCAACCCCAAGACAGAAAGACAGCAAGCACTCCTCATCTCAGCTAGACCTGTACAAAAACAAGAACAACGTTATCGCCGGGCTTGAATACTTGAGAGATTGCATTTCTTCTCCTCATCTATGGCCTCATCTAGACCTCATCTAGGCCTCATCTAGGCCTCATCTAGGCCTCATCTCCATGGCTCTTGGAACGTCTATCAATAGCCATAGGTCCCTTGGATGAAACCCCCTTGTCCATAACCCCTACATAGCATCTAGACCCCCCATGTGCTTCTGTATCCTGGAGACATCGAAACACAAAACAACAAGATCAAAACACAAAATACCGCTCAACGCCATGATGTGGTGTGCAAAATCCGACCCAGCTCTCCCACATTCCTTGTCTTGAACCGCTCGTGCTCAGGAAAATGAATCAAATATATATTTCAAAAAAATCAAAAAAAAAAAAATACCATAACATCGTCTTCCTCGTGGAAAGTGACTTGTCAGACCAGTTACCGGCACAGCAAAAAATCTGCCACGTGTCAAAAGAAACAATTCTCTTGAAAAAGGAAAGAAAAACGAAGAAGAAGAAAAGACACAGAGACGACAAGTGGCTTCATCTCTGATAGGCAGGCAGCTGTTCTGAGCCGCTCGCCCTGGATGCGCCGGCTTCCACAACATACCCCGTGTAGCTATCCGCAGTCCCCTCATCGTCGTTCAAATCAGGCGCCGTCGGTTCGACCAAAGGCGCAGGGCCGGCATGAGAGCTAGATGGCGCCATCATGTCTTCTGGAAACTCTGGCGGAGCACTGGCTTCCGCCATCAGTCTTTGACGCTCGAGTTCCTGTTTGTCCTCGGTGGGGTTGCTGACGCGGAGGCCGGCATCAACCACCTCATCTGCTGGCGGGGCCGTTGGCTCTTCCTGGACTGCTTCCAGCGGAGGGACAATTGGCCCATTCGTCGTCGTTCTGAAAGTGTCCTCGGCGTCATAAATATTATCCTCGTCTGCTTGGTTGGATGGCCCTGCGGGAGGCTGACTGGGAAGGAGTCTCGTTTCGGCCTGTCGTATTCTTTCCTTTTCTGTCATGGTGGCTTCACTAGGCATCTGCGGTGATGGTACGTAGGAAGGGGCCGCGTGGGAAGGAGGGGGGAGAGGAGTTGATCGTGGAGGGTGGTGGTGATGATGGTGGTAGTGGTGGCGGACGCTGTTGGTATGGGATAAACTGCTTGATGTCCCCGTCGACACCCAGGGGAGTTGTGGATCGTCTGCCGGATGTGGAGGAGGTGCGGTGTAGTTGAGGTGATTGTCACGTGGTGAGGTGTACGAGTGCCCGTTTGGGAGCGTAGAGCCATAGGCCGGGGCTCCGGTGCCAGATATTGTGTCCGGACGTATAACGTCTCCGTGGTCGTCGTCGTCTTCGTCGTCATCGTCGTCATCGTCATACTCCTCATTCGCCCCGTGATAGTGCTGGTGCTGGTGCTGGTGCGCGTGCGCGTGCGCCTCCTCCCCCGCCGTCTCGGCGATACGAATGGTCCGTGACCTGGCCACCGTGGGTTTCGGGGTATGACGCAGGCCTGCGCTGTCAATGGTGCCGACCACAGTCTCCAGAGACACTGATATGACACCTTTCTGTCCCCTGACTTGGGAAGTATCGGCAATGTTGGATCCCCTTTGATGACCAAAGAAGCATGCTTGATTTTGGTCGGCGTTACTACCTCCAGGCGTGCCGAGTCTGGACGCTGAGGACGAACCATTCAGCTGCGTCGTTAATCTGCCTCCAAGGTCAACGATAACTTCGGCTTGGTATTTGAAGCTAATCATGTCGCCTGGTACGCCTTTGATGGTCGGGAAAGCATCGTCGGGAACCCTCACAGACACGGTAACCGACGCTTGCAGCGTTGCCGGATCGATGATGAGCGGTGCTGCATTCTGGTCCAAGTCTTTGCGGAAGACGCTGGTAGAGCTTGATGAGCACAACGACAAGCCTCCGATGACAGCCCGAGATCTTGAAAACGACGGGTCTTGTTTGGTCAGACGCCTGGCTGACCGAGAAGTCTCGCTCGATAATGATGGTGGAGGAGTCGTATCGATTTTCGACTGTCGAAAGAGAGTCACAATGACGCCAGTCATGCTCTTGACCCTCTTGATGTGTTGCACCGTCACGCGCACCGTCACCGTCTCTCCTGGTAGACAGCCGCCCCTGAGAAGCTCAATGGTAGCCGTAATGGTCTTGTCATCCACAACTTGTTGCTTGGCCGCAGATGTTAGGGTCGAGCCGACATGCGATAGCTGTGTAAAATCGGCAGCCCTGCCGGCTGTGCTCACACTGCGGACGCTCTCTGCGCTCACCTCGCTATACATGTCGCTCGTGGTAGAACCTACACGACCTTCACCCGGTGTCATACTGCTCGGTTCACCCCGGATAGAATCCTCGGTGATGATGGAAGAACCGGCTTCTGACGTTAAATCATTGATTTCGTGCGTCGCCAGCCCAGATGCCTTGTCGTTCAATATAGACTTCTTCCTCCGCGTGCGTTTTGATATTGGTTCCAAGAAGATGGTCCTCGGCCGTGGTGGCGAAAGCAACCCAACGTCAATTTGTTGGAGAAGAGTGACTTTTCTCTCACACGTCGAGGTTGGCGCCATCGATACTGGTCTCGTCAACGTCGCTGTAATTGTATACGAGATGGTCCCGCGTTCAAACTGATGATTCTGAGTCAGTACCTCGCATCATTACACGGTAGTTGTCGAGGATGTATTCGGCAGAAGAAAAAAAAAAGCAGAGAAGGGGGATAAAAAAAAGAAATAAAAAAGAGAAAAAAAGGAAAAACCTACATCGATACTACTAGGTAGCCACTTGTCGGGAAAAACCAAATCAAAGCCAAACTCATATTTACCAGATTCGATTCGTCCCTCGCCACTCAAGACTTGCTCATCTTGGAACAGACTCGTCACGCCATTGCCTTGATATTGTGGACGACGAGAGCTTCCCGGCGGAGGTAGTATGGTAACGCTCTGCGCCTTGGCAACAGACGTGGGGTCTTTGAGAACGCGGACGTAGCCATGCAAAGCGACGACGAGGTGGGTTATGCGGAGTGGTTTGACGACGGCGAGAACGACGGCGCCACGAACCGAGTCCCCGGCGGCGTATTTCTTGTGTGGTTCGTCACAGCGTATATGAAAATCGGCGACGTTTCGGTTTCTGCTTCGCAGGGGCAACTGGAGCTGCAGAGGCAAGCTCAATCGCGACAACAAGCTCGGGCGGGCGGCTCCAGCCGACGAGGACTTTACAGAAGCGACAGCACCGGCACCGGCACCGGCAACAGACTCGTCGGCATGATCATTGTCAGATGTAGAGGCGACGCCTGGGCTGACGGCCGGAGGCCCTTCTGCGGCCGAAGGGGACAACGAAGGAAAGGACGACGACGATGTCGACAGTCTGCCGCGAGGTGCGTCTTGGACGGCGGGATCTGGCATGAGACGAGCTCTTTTTTGGAGGGCGGGCTGCGGGCTGCGGGCCAGGCGCGAAAGAAAGGCTCCAGGCTCCGTTTCCGTCAAGGGTCGCAGCACTCGAGGCAGGCAGTTGCGCTCGATGGTGGGAGTGTCGGAGTGGCAGTGGCTTGTGAGATGCAGCACGTGGAGCAGAGACACCTCGCGGTTGGAAAGCGATGTGGATGTTGAAAATGGCTGAGAAGTGGTATCATGCTAGTGAAGTGATGGATAGAAAAAGTGTGTGGTGTGTGAGTGAGAGAGAGAGAGAGTGTGTGTGTGAGTGAGAGAGTGAGCGAGAGAGAGAGAAAGAAGAGCAGATGCAACATTGAAGTCTTTGAATGTTGAATCGACCTGTCCTGGCAAGATCAGGCAGCTTGGCGAAGTGGGGAAGCAGACGGACGGCTGGCTGGCTGGGGGTTCCATACGTTCCATACCATCCTCCATGGAGAAGAGGGAAGGAACAAGGGGGAGAGGGGGAGAGGGGAGGGGTGGAACCGAGCAAGGGGAAAATCGGTCGTCAACAATTATTCCAGGCCACATGCATGACATGTCTGGCAGATCGCCAGATCCAAGCACCATCTGGCCCGGTGATCAGACCAGACAGACAGATTGGCTTCCATGTTCCCGGCCGTGTTCCGGCTCGACAGCTCGACAGCTCGACGGCTCTCGGCCCGTTTACCTGTTTACCTGTTTGCTCATGAGCATTTCATTTCCTCATCAGTCATCACATCTCGTCAAGCAAGACATCTGGGGGCCCCTCATCGTGTGCAATGTGCGTGTCCTTCGACGGACGTCGACGTCCCTCAACGCTTCACGCAATTCGGGGGTCTGAGACGGGACGTCGTGCGCGGACCATCGTGCCGTCATGTCGTTTCATCATTTCCATGCTGTTTCTCCGAAAAAGAAACAAGAAGAAAAGACGGAAAAAATTCATCCCGCCTGATACCATCAGACGGTGCAGCGCACACGGGTCGGATGGCTTGGGATGGCTTGGAATGGCTTGGAATGGCCTGGACGGGCAATTGCCGTTAACCGTTGGACCCTCGGCCGCCGCCGCCGCTCAAAAAAAAAAAAAAAAAAAAAACGTTCGAGATCCATCCCGGACTCGGAAGTCCCGGAGTCGGAATCAGATGCCAGGGTAGGCCTAGTTTCCATTCTGGCTCATCCACCCGGTTTCCTCTCGTTGACGCGCGTAAAGAAGAGGCCACGATTTCTCTCGAGTCTCGAGTCTCGAGTCTCGTTGGATGCGCTTCAGTGCTGCAACCGCTCCGCGTTTGAAAGTCGGCTGGCTGCTGGGCCTGCTGGGCCACCATGAATCATGGCAGACTAGGTAGATATGCAGTGCAACGCATGACATTGGCGACTATGAATCAGCAGCACCAAGCGTCAAGGCTCCAGATGTCTTGTCGTCTTGTCGTCTTGTCGTCTTGTCGTCTTGTCGTCTTGTCGTCTTGTCGTCTTGTCGTCTTGTCGTCTTGTCGTCTTGTCGTCTTGTCGTCTTGTCGTCTTTTGGCAGCGGCGAGGCAGAGGCGGTGGCCGACGCGTGGCCGATTTCATAGGGAGACGAAGACGGTCCAAGCAGCCAGCCAGTCACCAGACTGGTTGGAAATGTCCAATCTTGACTCCACGTTGGCAGGTGCCACCCACCACGTTGGGAAGTAAGTACCCAGTCAATGCCTATCCCGGCGTGCAGCGGCCAAGCAGCGTGACAAGCGAGGGAAAAAGCCAAGAAGCGAAGAGTAGAAAAAAAAAAAAAAAGGAGAGAGAGAGAGAGGAGGAGAGAGAAGAAGAA
>AFRA01001177.1:0-12611 GCA_000223055.1 Claviceps fusiformis PRL 1980
GTAAAGGCTTAATAAAGTTTAAAAAATTAACTATAAATTTTTAATAAAAGTTTATAAAGTTTAAAAAGCTATATATATTTTATAATTATATTAATATCTTTTATCTATAAGTAGTAGCTATTTTAGCTAAGTTTAGCTATACTATATAACTAGCTTATACTATAAATTCTAAATATTTTAGCTTTATTACACTAAAGGTATACTTATAAAAATTAAAATATAAACTAGCCTATTAAATATAAAAATGAATCTCCTTAGTATACTTTATATACTTTTTATATATACTATTAGTATAAATAAAGATATTATTAAAGTAAGCTATTATATAAACTCTTAAAATATCCTTTAAAATATTATAAATATAATATTAAAATATTATAAATACTTTAGCTAAGCTAAAAAAATAAATAAGTTATTTAAAAAAGTTAAAATATATATAAAAAGCTATAAAAGCTTTATTCTCTTTTATAATATATAAATAATTTAAAGTAATAAAAAGATTTAATTTTATAAACTATTAAATATTAGCTAAGGAATATAAAGTCTTTTTAATAAGTAATAATAAGTATTAATTTTAATTTAAAATTTTATTTAATACTTTATAGTTTATATAAAAATATTAGCTTTTACTTACTTTTTTAATTAAAAGTATTAATATAGCTATTAAAAAGAAAGAAGCTTAAGTTTAATTTTTATTTATTAAGTTTATAATTTATTTTTATATTTTTAATAATTAGTTTTAAAGTATATTATAAAATAATACTTAAAGTAAGTTTAATAAGCTATTATTAAAACTTTATTATAATTAAATATAATAATTATCCTATTCTTATTAAAAAAATAAAGTATTAATATTTATAAGAAAATAAATTTATAAAGTTAGCTAGTTAATTTAATAAAAAGAAAAGGTTTTTATTTTTCTTTAAAATTACTAAGTTTACTATAAATATAAGAATAATATTAATGTTTTATAAACTTATAAATATAATACTACTTACTTTATTTAATTATAATATTTAATAGGCTAACTTTATATATACTAATTTTATAATAATAAATATTAATAAAGCTATTTCTTAATTATTTAAGGTATAAATCTCTAAGCTACCCTATTTATAAATAATAAGGAGATATTTAGTAATATATAATATAATATTATTTTAACCTATTTATAATACCTTTAAAATATAGTTCTATAAAAAACCGAAAATTATATAGGCTATTATAAAAAATAATTATTTATTTAAATTAATATTAAATTAAATAAAATTAGGAATTCTTAAGTGCTAAGAAATATTAGTATAGCTATATTATATAATTATTATAATAGTAATTAAACTATATAGTTAAGCTAAGGTAATATATTAAAGGCTTAACCTTTGAACTATACTTTTACTTATAGTAATATAGCTATTATAATTATTATTTACTTAGGTATTAATAAACTTAAAACTATTATATAAAAAAAAAGAAGAAATAATACTTTTTTTATATAATATTTTATTTTTTTATAAATATTTAAACTATTATTATTATAAATATAATATAAGCTAATATTATTAATTTATATTTTATTATTAAAATTTATATAATAAAGCTATTTTTTTTAAGCTAAAGTTATTATTATTATTTAGTACTTTCTTATTAAAAGTATTTAAAGCTTTAATATTTAAACTTTTTATTAAGTAATAAATAAAAAAGCTATATATAATTTTAAATAAAGTAATTATTATTATTATAATATAAATATTAATAAGAAGCTTTATAATTATTATTATTAATACGCTAGGAGGCCTTTAAGGGCCTCTGTCTAGTGCCTCTGCTTACTAAATTATAGAGGAAAAACCCTAGAATAGGGGGGAAACCCTATATATAATATTTATATCTCTACTTGCTTAAGCTTATATAAAGCCTATAGTAGTTTTTATTATAAAATATAAGTATACTACTTACTAAGCTTTATAGCTATAGTTACTAAAAAAAGTAAGTATAGTAGGTTTAAATTTAAGGGAAAGGGTATTTAGTTTAAGTTAGAGTTAGAGTAAGGTTAATACTATAGTAATAGTAATAAATAAAAGTTATAATATTATAATAAAGGTATATTATAATATATATAAATAAAAGTAATAATATAGTAACAGTATATAACTTTATAAGTAAGTAGTATTAGACTTAAAGTTAAAATAGACTTATATAAAGGCTAATTAAGGCTTAAGGGGTAGTAAAGGCAGCCTAATATACTATACTATTATAACTTAGTATAATATAGTTATAATACTAGCTAACCTTACTTATCCCTACTATAATATAATAAAGATATATTTTATAGGTAGAGGGAGTTGGGTGCTATTAATATTTATATTAATACCTAGGGGGTATTAATATAAAGTTAGGTACTTTAATATAAAGCTATTTTAATAGCTATAATAGCTAGCTAGTAACTATATAGCTAATTTAATAGTTATATAAAAAAGGGTTAGTAATAGCTATAAAAAAAATAGTTTCTTTATTTTTTTTTCTTTTTTTTTTATTATAATTAAGCTTTTAAAGTAAATTATTCCCCTTTTAATACTTTAATAAAGGTAGCTTAGTATACCCCTTACTAAATAGCATTAAGCTTAATTTAATTTTACTAACCTTAGCTAAAATACTGAGTAAAAAAAAAAATATAATTAATAAGTATATAACTTAAATCTAACTTAGGGCTACTATTAATATATTAAGGTAAGGCACTATTAAGGCATAGCTTTATAAATCTTATATTACTTATATAAGCATTATTAGTTATTTATATAGGAATTAAAAAAGTAAATCCCTAACTTAAGGTTAATATAGGTTTAGTATTAATATATTATAGGTATCTTTAAAGCCTACTTTAAGTATACTTATTAAGGTAAAACTTATTTTAAGGTAAATAATAATAATATTTTTAATTAAAAATAATATAGATTTTAACTAAGCCTATAGCTAGTCTATATTAACTTATATTAATAATAAATAAAGAAGCTTTTTTAAATATAAAGAGATTACTTTAATATTATTATTAATATTAATAAAGATAATAATAATTCTAAAGCTTTAGTAAGTATAAGTCTTCTTTAATATAAAGCTATAGTTATTAATATCATATAAGCTAGTTATAATAATCTTTAAAAAGAGATAATATAGCTTATAAAATAAAATAATATAAAAGAGGTAGTAAGTTAAGCCTTTAATAAGGCTAGCTTAACTACTTTCTTCAAGTAAAAGTGCTTAAAGTATTTAGAGTATATTATAGCTATATTAAAGAAGTAAGTAAAATAGAAGGTAATATAAAGGTAATATAAAGCTAGGGGGTAATAGGCTAGTATTATTATTTATTCTTTAATATAATAAATAAGAAAGTTATTTATAATTAACCTACTATAGCTTTAAGTAAAGGGTATAGCTTTATTAAGAAATATATATTTATTATTATAATACTTACTAATAAGTATTTATATTATTAGTAGTTATATTAGTAAGTAAGTAGGTTAAGGCTAATATAAGCTTTTTATAAAGCTATAATTAAGTAATATTAAATATTTTATTTTCTTAAGATATTTATAGCTAGTTAGCTAGGGTAAAGTAAGGGATTTAGCTAATTTAAAGAAGCTATTATATAAAGTAATAAGCTAAGGGGCCTTAATTAAAGGCTAAGTAAATATTATAATAATTATATATTAAAGGTATATTAGGTTTATAAAGGTAAAGGTAGTTATAATTTAGGTAGTTAAAAATAATATAATAGAAATTCTCTTTATTATTTTAATATTAGTAAATTAAAAAGTCTACCTTAAGTATATATTAAGTATATAAAAATACTTTAAGCTTAATTTTTTTTATATATATTTAAATAAGTATAGCTAATTTATATTTTATAAGGTAGCTATATAGTTATATAATTTTATAAATAATATAAAAGTTAGGTTTATATTTAGCTACTATAAAGAAGTATTAAAGCTAATATTTATATACTACTATATAGTTTTAATACTATTAGTTTTTTTATTCTTATTTAAGCTTTTTAGCTAGTAAAAAAGTATTAAAGTAAGCTATTAAATAGTAGAATAATGTGATAGATTCGAGCTGGGAGCTCGGACCCTTAAAGGAGCAGAAGAGGCCACACTACGGAGGAATAATAGTTACTAGGCGCATGCCTTACTAGCCCTAAGTAGGGCTACTTAGGGCACTTATAAATAAATAAAGTAAGAAACTATAGGAGATTCCTCTCTCCCTTTCCTTTCTCTTTAAAAGTAATAATATTTTCTATTAATACTAAATTATAATAGCCTTTAGGCTAGTTTATAATATTTATTACTTTTTTCCTTTATAGACCTAAATTAGGACCCTTTAGGATAAATAATAAATATTTTAAAAGTAATAAAGCTTAATATATAATTTTATAAAAAGTATACTAACTTTATAAAATAGTTATATAGTAGAAGGTATAGCTAAAGGAGCTTATTTAGAATATACTAATTTATAATAGCCCCTAATTTATACTAAGCTTAAAAAAGGCCTAAGAGGTAGTAGGTATAGAGTATATAAAATATAAACTACTCTTTATAAAAAGCCTTTATAATAAAAATAAGTCCTCTTTTAAAGTATAAAGAAGCCTTATAGCTTATAAACTAAATATAGACTAGGATTTTATTAATAGTATATATAATTAATAGTTTTTTATTTACTAAAGCTTAGTGCTATATATTTAAGTATAAATTACCTCTTTTTTTAAGCTAGGGAAGAACTTTAGTTATAACCCTTAATAATTTCTAATATACCTTAATAAAATATATATAAACCTATACTAATAAAAACACATAATTTTAGAACTTAACTAGCTATACTAATAGCTATTAAAAAGCTTTTTTAGCTTTTATATATACTTTAAATAAAAGCTAGCACTTATTAGTAAAATTAATTAAAAAAACTTAATAAAGCTTATTAAGATTTATATAGCCCTTAATAAGTATATATATAATTATTATATAGGCTATAATATCTCTTAAATAAACTATAATAAAGCTATAAAATACTACTATAGTATTACTTTAAATATTAACTCTTACTATATAAAGGAGTAAATAAAGGCATTATACTAGTTAGGTATAAACTAAAATAAGAATAGTAATATAAAGATATTTAATATTAACTTAATAAGGGTTTAAAATAATAAATTAAAGGGTAAGAAAGGAAAGGGAAAGTAATATACTATATAAATATTTTTAAAGAAATATATAAAATACTAAAAGCTTAAATAATACTTTTATTATAGCTTTCTCTCCTACTACTACTTTTATTATTACCTTCTTTTAATATTACCTTTAAGGGATATTATTAGGGTTTATATAGCTATTATAATAAATAAAGAAAGGGAATTAAATATTCCTTTAATAAACTTAAAAAAAATAACCTTTTAATTTAAAACTTAGTAAAAAAAGTATTAATAGTAAATAAAACTATATAGCTTAGAGGGTAGATAATTTAGGGAAGGATTTTTTAAAAATAAAGGTATATATAAAAATATTATTATTTCTCCTCCCTTTTCTTTATAATAATACTATTTTCCTTATAATATAAATAAATAATAACTATAATAGTTTTATTACTATAAGTAAAAGGGCTATTTAATAATTAAGCCTAACTAAGATTCCTCTTTCTTAATTTTATATAATTATAATAGTAAAAGTAGTAACTTAAGGGGGCTATTTAAAACCTAGATTAAGTGTATATATTATATACCTAGTATGCTTTTAAAGGGATATAAATAAATAAATATTTCTAATTATTACTTATATTATTTTAAGCCTTACTAAAGATTATATTTTAGGTATACCTTAGCTAGTATAAAATAAGGTTAAGCTTTACTTAGCTATATAATAGCTAATAATATAATCTAAAGGTGCTCTAAAGGTAGTACCTTTTAATGCTTATTAAATAGCCTAACTAACTATTATAATTCTTAGTTTAGTTTATACTAAGTTAGTATAGTATATATTAAAGAAGAAATCTAATATATAGTTACTTATAATCAATCTTTATAAAATAAACTTAATTCTAGCCCTAAAGGTAAAGCTAACCTAAAACCTATTAAAAACTAAAGGCCTTCTATTAAAACTTTAGGATTTTATAAATTTATTTAATAAAAAGAAAGTAAAGGGACTATTACTATATTAAAGCTATACTAACTATTATATTTACCTTTATTAAAACCTAAATAAATTAACCTTAAACATTCCTTAGGCGCCTTTATATAATATATTATATAAGTAGCTATTAAAAATTTATAAGTAAGTAGTAGAACTTATAAAAAAAGAATAAATTTATATATTATTCTCTTTAGTAATAATACTAATACTATTAGTTAAAAAGGCTAAAAAGGGTTAGCGCTTTTATATAGATTACTATATACTTAATTATGTTATAAACTAAGATTACTACCTACTACCCCTTATTAAGAAGATACTATAATCTCTAGCTAGCGCCTAATAGTTTATAAAACTTAATATTTAGGCTATATTTTACTACCTTTATATTACTAAAGGGGATAAGTATTTTATAGTATTTTAAATAAGATTTAAGCTTTTTAAATAGCTTATCTATTCCTTTAGTTTAGCTAATACCCTTATTATATTTTAATATTATATTAATAGGGCTTTAAGGTCTGCCTTAGGGGACTTTATTACTATATACTTAAATAATATCTTTATTTATACTTTTAAGTTATAAAAAAACTATATATAAAAAATATATTTTATATTATAATAATTAAGGAAAGCTAAGCTATACCTTAATATTAATAAGTATAGTTTTAGAGTTTAAAAGGTTAAATACCTTAGGTTTATTATAAAGGCTAGAAAGAGTGTTTATTTAAACCTAAAAAGATTATAGCTATTTATAACTAAAAAGTACTAACTTAAACCTAAGAAATAAGAAGTTTTCTAAAGTTTATAAACTTTTACTAAGAATTTATTAAAAACTTTTTAAAACTTACTAAGCTTTTACTAGCCTTAATAAAGAAAGGGATTTCTTTTTAGTAAATAACTAAGTATACCTTTATATTTAAGGCATTTAAATTAGCTTTTATTTTATATTTAGTTCTAGCTTAGTAGAATTCTAACTAAAATATATTAATAAAGGTAAATATATTTAGAGAGGCTATAAGCAGCTACCTTTCTTAGTATAATATAAAAGGGGTTCTATATTTAATAGCTTATTACTTAATACACTTAATATTAATATAGTAAAACTATATAATTTATAATAAAAAACTACTTACTATTATCTCCTACCTTAAGGCTTAAAGGATAGAGCTTTAAAGTATAGCTTACTTATTTACTATTCTTACTAATTATAAGAACTTAGAGTATTTTACTACCCCTTAGAAGATATTAAAGCAATAGATATATTAGTTAGAGATGCTTACCCTTTATAATTTTAATTTATATTATTACTTTAGTTACTTAGCTAGGTAGCTTAATACCTTTTTATAATAAAAGTAGGATAAATTTAGAGACCCTTTATAATAATAACCCTTAGTAGTTCCTATAATATTATAATGCCTTAATAGTAGGATATTAACTATAATATATTAAGAGCTTAAAATAAGGCTATATAGAAGTAAGAATAGAGATAGAATAAAAAAAAGCTAAATACTAAAGGTAATTATTATTAATAAGGGCTATATATAGTAGGACTTAGGTAGGGATAGTAATAAACTACCCCTAGGTTAGCTTTTCTTTAGTAATAAGTACTTATAGTTTCTTTAAAACTAAGGCCTTTAAGCTAATAAGTTTTATACTTTTAAGTAATAAGCTATATATTAAGATAATAAAAAGTTCCCTAAAGCTATAGAGATAAAGGCTTAGGTAGCTAACTATATTATTAATGCCTATAGTATTCTTTAATTTTAGGGCTAGGTTTAAGTTCTATAGTTTAAACCCTTTACTATACTAATTAAATAGATATATAGGTTACCTCTACTTAGGTATTTAAGGTAGAATATAATATTTCAGGCGCTTTACTAAAACTATTATTAAAAAGGCATATTTAGTAATATAGCTTAGTATATTTATAATTATTACTAGATAGGTAGCTAAAAAAGCTAATAGCTTAAATAAAGCTTATTAAAGCCTATTCTAGCCCTAAACTAGTTTTAGTTATAAATTTTAGTAAATTTTATAATAAACTTACTAATAAAGAATATAAACTTACTTTAGTACTTAATAATTATTATAAATTATCTTTTTAAGTTTATTTAGTTAAAGGCTATAATAAGTATAGTAATTAAAGTATATATAAAGAGATTCTATTTATATTAGTAGTATTTCTATAGGTTCCCCTCTTAAATTATCTTTAACTAAGAATTAAATTAAGTTAGATAGTTTTAGTTAACCCTTTATTCTTTTATTAGTATAAAGTAGCTTTTTTTTATAGCTTATTACTTATAAATAAATAAAGGTATAGAATAAGCTAATTAAAAGGTTTAGGTAATTTTATATATTATAGTTAGCTTTTTATAGTTTAACTAAGCTAAGTACTTACTAGCTTATTAGCTTATACTTAATAATTATATATCTATAGTTATAAGAATAAATACTAATTAAGTTCTATATAAGTATAATATAGCTTTAGTATAACTAGCCTAGCCTTAAAAGAGAAGTATAACTATAGCTAAGGGGTAAATAGCTTTATTTTTAAATATACTATAAAAGAGTATAGCCTTAATTTAAATAATAATTAACTTTACTTAATAGTGCTAGTAAAATACTATAAATAAGTTATATTAGCTAACTAAAGTATTTTATATTAAAGATATAGTATAGCTTAGCTTATAATATATTAAAATAAATTACCTAAGCTAGAAGCTAAACTAAGTTATAGTAAAGTATAAGGTTTTAAAGGTATTAATACCCTTTATAGTTTACTTAGATATTTTATAGAGTATTTATTCTATCTTTTATATAAACCTTTTAAAGTATACTATAGTTAACCCTTTTCTATTATAAATATAAGCTAATTATAAGCTAAGGCTAGTATTAGCTTTTAAAAATAAAGACTTAAAGCTTTATAAATTTATAATAAAAGAAATAGTAGCTATATATAATACTTAAAGTTAAGGATATAGGTATAATATTCTAGTTAAGTAGGTAGGCTATATATAACTAACTTAAAAACTACTAAAAAACTTTTTAAATATAAAGATACTAGTATATTTTAAGTTATAATAAAAGAATATCTAAATATATAATAAGCTACCTTAGGGCTAAATTCTTAGTGCTATATATAAAACTCTTATAAATACTTATTTTAATAATTTTATAGTGCTTTTATATTTTAATACTAATATAAACCTATAGAGAGCCTAGCTTAATTTAATTATTTTTACTATCCCTTATTAAATAAATTTTATTAAGTTTATTAATAGCTTATAAATATAGGTATAAAGGAAGTAAAAGGGCTACTAAATAAGGCTAGAGAGAATTATAGTTACTTTTAAAGGGGAGTTAGTATAAAGAAAAGCTAGGGGAGGCTAGGCTTACTTTTATTTAAAGAGATATTTATAATATTATTATTATTATTAATTTAAGCCTTTATATTTTTTTAATAGTAATTATACTAAAGGTAATATATATTACTATATAAGCGCTTATAAAGAGTAATTAATATATTATTAATAGAGAATTTATTTAAGGATTAGTAAAACTAGCTTTTATATATAAATAAGGTAGAGAAAATAGAGGGCTAGGTAGTAATTATTAAGTAACTTACTTAGTTATAAGGTATAAGTATATTAATACTTATATAGATAGGTATAATATAAGATATATTTAAAAGAGGGGGTAGGTATATAAAGGTAAAGGTAATTAAAGTAAAATATTTAGCTAAGGGTAGTATATAGTATAATAAAGGTATAACCTTAAATAAAGGGAGGTACTAGCTATTATACTATAAAGGAGTTTAAAATATATTATAAATATATATTAAAGCTATAGGTAAGGAGAAAATAATAGTTTATATAGCTACCCTTAAGTTTTAAATAGTAGCTTTTAGGTTTTAAATAACCTTAATATTAACTAAGGTAGTAGTATATATAAGGAATAGGGTAGTTATTACCTTAAAGTAAGAAGTAATTATAATAGTTTAAAATATTAAGTAAAAAAGAAATAAACTAATAAGAGTTAAGATTAAGCTATTAAAAGGGATAAATATAGCTATAAAATACTCTTAAATAGTATTATAAATATTATAAAATATATCTATAAAATAGCTAAAGAACTTTATTAATATAGGTTTCTTATAGCCCTAGCTAGAAGCATAAAGGGCTATATTATAATTAATAGCTACTATTATATTTTAAAAAGTATAGTATAAGTTAAAATTAGTTAAATAAAGTTATAACTTTTAGTTATATTTTTTTTTATAATAGTAAGTATAGTAGAATTTTTATTTAGCTATATAATAGTAGCTAAAGTAGCTTTATAGTATATTATTTTAGTAAAGCTAGTATAAATACTTTTTAAAGTAATAGTAAGTAATATTAAATATTTTATTATTTAAATCTTCTTCTATAGTATATTTACTTAAGTAAAATAAAAAAAAAGAAAAAAGGGATAGTAATTCTTTAGTAATAATAAATATATTTTTTTAAAAAAAAAATTAGTCTTTAATTTAGATTTAAATAAAGGGTATTTTAAAGCCTTATTATTTTTAAATTAAATATATAAAGGTAGCTTTATTAATATAAAAAAAAGTTAAAGTAAATAATAAATAAATTTAAAAAGTATATAGATAAAATATAATAAAATAATAAATAAGTAATAATATATAAGTAGAAGAAGTATAGTTATACTTTTTAAAAAATTATAAATAAATATATATAAAAAGGAAAGAATATAAGGGCAAGTAAAAGTAAAAAGTAAGAAACTTATATATAATATAGGTATTAGGTTTTAGGTTTTTAATAGATTTTATATAGTTTTTAATAAGATATTAATAATAATAAATATAATAACTACTAGCTAGCTTAGGGATAGGTATACCTAGCTATTAGTAAGGTATTTATAAGGTAATAGGTAAAAAATATATTTAGGTAAGGGTAGACTTACTATAATAATAATATATACACTATAATAATATATAATATATATAGGTATATATAAGGACACTTCTATAGTGTATAGTGCTAGAATATATAATAAGAATAAAGCTATTGCTTAAATAAATAAGTAGTATTAACTTAAGACTATAATAGGGGCTATATTAGTGCCTTTTTAAACTAACTATATAGGTAAGTAGGGGGCTATATAATAGATTTAAGCTAAAAGCTTAAACCCTTAAAGGAGTAAAAAAGGCTATATTATAAAGGAATAATAGTTACTAGGTATATACCCTACTAGCTTTAAGTAGGGCTACTTAGGGTACCTATAGATAGATAGAGTAAGAGACTATAGGAGATTCCTCTCTTCCTTTCCTTTCTCCTTAAGAGTAATAATATCTTCTATTAACGCTAGATTGCAGTAGCCTCTAGGCTAGTCTATAACAAATAAAGGGATATAAGACAGTAATATAAAGCTATAGTAGTAGTATTATTATATTTAAAGGTATTTAGCTACTATAGTATAAGTAGCCTAAATTTAGTTAGCTATTTTATTAGCTTTAATTTTATTATAATAATAATAAATATAGTAATTAAAGTAAAGGTTTATTAAAAGAATAGCTACTTTAGTTTTAACTAAGGCTTATAGTATAGCTTTATAAGCCTTAATTATAATTTATAGGTATTTAAGTTGTTCCTTAGTAAATTCTTTTATAATACCTTTAGCTATATTACTATAGCTTATTAAAGTATAATATATACCTACACTATAAGTAACTAGGCTTTAAATTACTTATATATATAATAAGTATACGTTATAAAAAGGGTATCTTTAGGTTAATACTATAAAGGCTATAAAGGCTAGTTATTATTAAGTAAGCTTTTTTATAACTTTTTTATTATATTTATTTTATTAAAGTTTATAATAAATTTATATACTTAGAAACTTAGTAAATTAAATTAACTAAATTATAGTAGTATTAAGTTAAACTAAGGTTATAATAATATAATAGTAATATATAAAGTATAATAGTTTACTTTTTTATAGGTTAAACTTAAAGCTAAATTTATAAAACTATAATTAGTAAATTCCCTAAGTATTTTTAAAGTAAGCTTAGATTTTTTTTAGTATATAGCTAAAGGTAAGAATATTTATATTATTTAAGAATTTAATAATAAAAGTATAGTTTACTTTATATAGCTAAGTATAAAAAAGGGTTATATATAATAAGAAAAAAATTAAAAAAATTAAAAAACTTTATAAAACCCTAGTAATTATAAATAAAGTACTTATTAATTAATTATTAAAATAAAAAAATATTGTATTTTATAATAAAAACTTAGGTTTATATTATTATTTAATTAAAAATACCTAAAAATATTATAATATAAAGAAAGTAATAATAATAAATAATATTAAATACTATTAAAATATTTAGCTGGAAAAATAATATAACTCTACTTAAGCTTTATATTATATATATTACTTCTA
>AFRA01001178.1:0-12598 GCA_000223055.1 Claviceps fusiformis PRL 1980
AGCTATATAAAATAAATAATAGCTAAGCTTTAATTTATTATAGATTTAATAGTTTTAAAGAAACTCTAAGGTAGCCCTAAGCTAAATCTATAGTGGAATTACTATACTAAAAAAGCTATTTAAAATATAAAGAAAGCATTAAAGTAGTAGTAAATATTCTATACTAAAGAAAACTAGTAACTTACTACTAATATAGCCTAAATATAATACTAAATTATTAGTAATAAAAGGTATAATGCTTAATACTTTACTATTAAAGTAGCTACTACCTATAAAGAAAGCTTATAAAAACTTAAATACTAAGTATAGCTTTATAGTAAATTACTACTAAAATAGTAGTAAATCCCTACTTTTATTTAAAGTAAGAGTATAAACACTATAACTACTAAGTTATACTAAAAGAAAGTAACTATACTAGCTAACTATTTCTTCCTTTTCTTTTAAGCCTAACTTAATAATATACTAAAGAATTTTAATAATTACCTTAATATTATAATATTCCTATTAAAAAACTACTTTAATACTAATAAACTCTATAGTATTATTAAAAGCCTAGCTAGCTAAAAAGCACTAAAATTAAATAAACTTCTAGCTAGTTACTTTAAAGTATATAATAAGCTATTAGCTAAGACTTTTACTTACTTACTTAATATATATTACTATATTAGCTACTACCCTACCTTATTTTAATAAGTAAAGGTTATTATTTTTTATAAGCTAAGTAAGACTTTAATAAAGCAGTAAAGAGTAGGGGCCTAGCACTTTATTTTACTTTTTAGTATTATTAGTAAAGTAATAAAGATAGTAATAGTAAGTTAGCTTACCCTTATAGCTAAATTAAGTAGTATACTACCTAACTTATAAATAAGTAATAAGGTAAATAAGTTAATAAAAGTTATACTAAGTATTTTAATAGAATTAATATATATAGTATAGCACTATAGTAGTATTATATTATTACTTTAACTAAATATATTAATAGCCTTTAATATTATTTACTATAAAAGACTAACTTATACCCTTATAACTACTAAAATCCCTATATAGATAGTAGTATAAACTTACTTCTTTACTACTAAATACACTACTACCTTTTATTTTAATAGTAAATCTATTAGCCCCCTACTTATAACTATAAATATACTATAGAGGTTTTTAATCTTCTCTATTCTCTTCTTACTTTATATTACTCCTTTATATACTAAGCTTTAAGTAGTATATTCTATACTTATTATAAGCTTCTTTAATAATATAAATATACTTATATATAGATATATAGTAAAGAAAATATAGAATTACTTTAAAGCTACCTAAGTAATTTACTAAAAATAGTTTTAAAAATTAAGTCTTAAGTTTAATTTAGAGAAAAGTAAACTTATATACTTTACTAAGTAATATATAATAATTATATTACTAGTTTAACTTAGTACTAATATAATATAACTAATCTAATCTACTTACTTTCTTAGGGTATAGGTTTATTATAAGCTTTACTAAAAAGTATACTAAAGTTAGGTTAAGTTAAAACTAATATAATAGTAGCTTATACTTATATTACTAATAGCTTTAACCTAGGAATACTTATTATATAATATATAACTCTTATATATATAAGTTATTTAAAGTATAATTATATATAATATAGAATTATACTATACCCTTACTAAAGTTAGCAGTAAAGTAAGGGGTATAGCTAAGGTATTTATTTCTAAATAAACTAAGTACCTAAGAATAGTAACTAATATATTTAAAGCTATACTATATACCTTAATTAAAACTAAAGTAGCTATAGCTTTAATTAACCTTTACTTTAACTACTATTTACTTTACTTTTACTAATAAATAAAAGCTAATAAAATAGCTAAGTATATTTATAGCGCCTATACTATAATAGTAGCTTAACTTAAACATAGATTAATATACTAAGGGTGTAGCTGCCTACTATACCTAAATAACTACCTAAACTATATACTATTTCTAAACTAACCCTATAATTACTTACTAAAGCCCTCTTTAACTAAAGCACTTACCTTAAAATAAAAAAACTATTAGTATTAAAAGTATACTACTATATAGGCATACTAGATTAACATTAATTATATAGCAATAGAGCTTAGCCCTAGCTTTACTTTTACTATTAAAGTAATTTACCTTTACTTAAGCCTAACTAAGTATAAATCTATAGTGCTTATATAAATATATATAGAATAAATTAAACTTAATGCTTTCCTCTTTAATTAATATATTCCTAAGGTAGAATTACTAATATATAGCTACTAAGCTAATAATAAAGATTATTATTATATTTTACTATTTTATAAAAGTTTTAATTATCTCTACCCTATTAATATAAGCATATACTTAATATAAAACTAGTATAAAGTTAGAGAGGCTTTAAAGACTAATAAGCTAGTAACTATACTTACTAAGTAGCTTATATTAATAAAGTATATCCTTTAGTTTTAGCTTATAAAAAGCTTATAAAATTAATAGGCTAAGGATATTAAAGACCTAATACTATATAGCACCTAGTATAATATAAATATAAAGGTAGTGGAAAGCTATATAAATATTATAGTAAGTATAGATTATTAAAATATATAACTTATTATTAAAGAAAAACAAATATAGTAGCTAAAAAAATAAAAAAATAAGTATAGTATATCTATATTAGCTCTAAGCCTATACCCTATTGCCCCCCCCTTTCTCCTTTAGGTTATTCTTTACCTCTACTATTATATAGCTTTATATAGCTATTATACTAAGCTTATAAACCTCCTATAGAATCTCTCCTAAGATATTATTTTACTTTTTTAATATATTAATAATATAGTAAGCCTATAGTAGTATCTTACCCTTAACTAAAGTTAAAGCTAAAACTACTATAGCACTACTAGTAGCCTATACTACTATATTAGTAAATAGGCCTACTTACTTTATAAGCTATACTACCTCTTTCTAAGTAGTATTATACTCCTTAGCCTACCTATAAGTTAGCACTATATTAATACTATAGCTAAACTATAGCTATACTACCTTATATTTATATTAATAGGCTTATTAAAGGTATAAAGGTTTTATATATTTATTACTTACTTAATAGCCTTTTAATATAATATAATATTTAAATTTAGCTATAGAACTAATTAGCTCTTACTAGGCTATTAATATAAATAAAGAATATAATACTTATACCTAAATAAGTCTTTTTTATTTTTATATACTTAAAGTATATATTACTAATACTTATTTAAATTAATAATAGTAATAATATAAGTTAAAAGGGGGTACTAACCTTTAGTGCTATAGTACTATTTTTTAATGTTTTTAGCTTATATTAAGTAAGCCCTATAAGGCTAAGCTTATAATTAGCTTAGCTATAAGTAGGTTAATAGTAGTAGTGTATTAAAAAGGAAATAATACTTACTCTAAGTATAATAATTAATTTATTTATAAGGGTAGGTAGTATTTTTAGTAATACTATAGTTAGTTAAAGGTAGTAATAAAGTAATATTATTATAAAAATAAAAATAAGGGTATATTTATAATAAAAGTAATAAATAAAAAAAAAAGAAAGAAAAGAAAAGGTTAGGAATAAGGGAAAAAGGGTATATATATCTCTCTTTTTTTATTATATAATTAGTAGTTAGTTAATAGCTAATTTAGTAATAGCTAGCTATTAGCTAGTATAACTAATATTATAAAAATATAAAAGCTAAAGAAAAGTTTTAAGTAAAGAGATAATAGCTTAAAGGAATTAAATAAAGATTAATATAAAAGATAAGCTAAGCGCTTAAGGTAACTTACTATAATATATAAACTACCCCTAAGGATTTCCTATAGTACTACTACTCCTTTACTAACTTAGTTTACTTCCTATTTTACACTATATACTCTCCTATAATACTAGTTAAGTTTAGCTAGCAGTATATCTTATTCTATAGTTAAAACTAGTATAGAGCTACCTTAGCTTTACTATAAAACTTAAACAAAGGCTATATATAGGTTTTCCCCCCTATACTAGGGTTTTTCCTATATAGTCTTAGTAGTAGTGGTACTAGAATTAGGCCAACAGCCCAACTAGTGTATTAAATAATAATATAATTAAAAAAGTATAGTACTATATCTTTAAAGAGATATTATAATAAATATACCTATTCTTAAAAATATTTACCTTTAGAGTAAGAAAGTTATATATTTTTTTTAGTATATTTATTCTTTTTTATATATACTTTTATAAGTTTACTTAGAATTTACTATATTTAGTTATTTAAGATTCTATTTAGATTATTATTATATAATAGGTTTTAAAGGGCTTAGTTAGGTAGGTTTTTATAGAAAAATTTAGGGTTTTTCTTAAAAGAATCCCTTTATTAGCTAAATTAGTTAATAAAAGTATAAGTAAGGAAATTAAGGTTAAGCTATAAAAAGAGGTAAGATAGCTATTAATAAAGCCTATAAAAATTATTATTTAGGTTTAAATATATTAAGGGGGGGGTAATAACTTATATTTAAGAAAGAATTTTATAGAAACTAGTATTAATAGCCTAGTTATATATAAAACTAAGGTATTAGGAGCCTTAAATAATAGGGAGAATTTTTAACCTTAATAAAGGGAAATATTTCTTTAAGCTATTAATTTAAATACTTAGTAGCTTAAAGAGAAAAAGGGGAATTAAAGGTTAAATTCTCTTTATAAATAAAACCCTATTATTTTATAAAAATTCCTAGAAGCTACTTTAAAAATATATACTTATTTTCTAAAAATAGAAAATATTTTAGTTTTAAAAGTTTTTTTAAAAGTTATTAATAAGCTTTTTTTTAGTCTATTCTTTTAACTTATAGTAGTTAATAATATATATAATTTAATTATTAAAGGCTAATATTATTATATTACTAAGGTTAGGGTTTTTATAAGCTTCTTTCTATTTTAATAAAATAGTATTATTAAATAAGTAAAGTTACTTTAAAAGAGAGTCTTTTAAAAAGTAAATTAAACTAATAACTAATAATACTTTATTATTATTATAAGTTTTTTTCTATATTTCTTATTAAATAATATCTTTAAGAGTTAGTAAAGCTATAATTAGTTTTTATAGCTTTAATAGCTAAATCTTTAAAAGCTTTCCTTTTATTTATTTTTAAAGGGGGTTTTTTACCTTTAAAATATAGTTTTCTATAATAAATAGAATAAATATTAGCATTTACTTAATAGTAAGGGCTTTCTTTATTAAAATCTAACTCTATTAATAATAGTAAAGTTTCCTTCTTTTATATAATAATAAAGGTTTTAAATACTTTAAAAGCTATCTCTTTTTTTATAGTTAACCCTTATAAATTTATAGTTATTACTAACTACTAATTAGTATTAGGAATAACTTATAAAGGGAAAATAGATACTAAAATATATATATAATAAAAACAATATAAAAAGGGTCTATTATTAATGATTCTTCTAAGCTAAGAGCTAAGCTTGTAAAGTGAGAAAAAGGTGGTGTTGTGGCCACGCGTGCGGTCGGCAGTGCAGCCAATCAGACTGCGTGCATCGTTGTGGCGGACCCACCCGGTCGCCCACACACGCTGCACCCGGCGTTTTGCCTGCACCGAGGTTTTGCCGTTGAGAGCAATTCCAACAACTATCTTTATTTTTATAATTATATCTTTTAGTAAGAATTATACCTTAAAGTACTTAATAATTCTTTTTAAAGGGATTTCTTCTTTTTTAAAATTACTTTATAGAGAATTTAATACTATAAAGTATATATTTAGCTTAATAAAGCTTATTATTTATAAATAAAAAGCTTAATTTTTTTTTACTTTTTATATTTATAAAAAATAACTTTTTTTTTATATTTAAAGTACTAAAAAGTATTATTTATTATAAATTTATAAGTATTTATAGAGTGCTTTATAGTAAATTAAATATATTCTTTATTAATAATAGCTTTTAGCTTTTTAAGAAAGTTTAATTCTTTTTTTAAAAATATAAGGTTTATTTTATTTTAAATTAATAACCCTAAGGCTATTTCTTTAAAAGCTTTAATTTAGTTATTTTAATACTTTATAAATATAAGCTTCTTTATTAATACTAAAATCTATAAGTTTATAATAAAAGTTATCTTTATTATTAAAAAAAAAATAAAAAGAGATTTAAATATATATATTTAATAATATAGGTATATAGTATTAGTTATAGGGGGTCTCTTTAACTTCCTCCTAGGCTTATAACTAATGTATAAAATGCGCTAGAAATTAGTTAATATATTCCCTATTCTCCCTCTCTAGTAATTTATATACAAAAGAAAATAAGTAATAAATAGTGCGTATAGCCGCAGCCCTCGCGTAGCGCGGGCTTACTATAATCCGCGCATTGCCTAGGCTCCACCTATGCGTTCCGGGCAACAGAAGGCATGTTCCGGCGGGGAGGCCATCACATGCAAGACGGACCAGGCTTCGCTTCAATTGCCAGTGCCAGCACCCGGGTGGCCAGCTGCCAGCTGCCAGCTGCCAGCCAGCTGCGTGCCCCACCCAGTGACGGACCAGACAGCTGCAGTCTCCAGGGCCAAACAAGGCCGATCCCCGATCCCTTCCGAGGTTCTGCGCGAGCTCCAGTCTCGACTCTCGACTCTCGACTCTCCCTCCAACAAGTCAGCTCCAAGTCAAGTTTCCAATTATTCCACATGCAACTTGGCTGCATTGGATTGCATCAGCCCACCGGTGTCGACCTCCGTCCGCGACTTCAACCCCCCTTTGCCCCCATGCGCCCACCGCAGTAACGATCTTTCTCCGACTGCACTTCATCTGTGCCGTCTAGCCTTTTTTTTGCTTGCCTCGGCACCGGCAGTGGCAGTGGCAGCGCATACCAGCGCGTTATGGCCTCGCTTGCGGGACTCAAGGTACGTCGGCTGACACGCTTGAGGCTTTTTCCCCCCTTTCCTTTCCTTTCCTTTTCTTTTGTTAAGGACAAACACTATATTTAAAAACGCTTCAATTCCTCTACCTTTCCAAAAAGCTTCTTTACTAATCAACACCCAGAATGCCCTGGACAGCATGCTCCTCGACCCGCGCTACCATGACGTGCTGGCGCTGTTGAAGACGGCGCGCAATGGGGCCGTGTATGGGACCAAAGTGCGATTTCCGCACGCGTTGGTGTGAGTGGGTTAATTTGGAGATGATGGGGGAAGAAGGAAAGAAAGAAGAAGGAAGAAAAGAAAAGGAAAAAAGGGGAGAGAGGATTATTGACATTTCAGAGCGGCTTGGAGTATACGCTAATGATGTCTTCTAGGATGATCTTCCTCTTCCGATCGGGAACGTATGTCTGAATTCTTGTCCTCTTATTTTCGAATCTACATGGCGAAGGTCGATATATACATACAACAGACACCTACAGGCATGACTGACTGGATACGCTCAGGTTCCGACAAAAAGTCGCGCTCGTGCTAAGAGCCACCAAGAAACATGCCTTGAACTTGGCGCGCTTCGCCACGATATACAAGGGGACGACGCTGGCGCTGAAACACTGGGGTCCTTATCGGGGCAAGGAAGGTGTGTATTTGATTGTTGTGGGGTCTGAACGGAAAGAAGAAGATAAGACACACGAAAATACAGGAGAAAAATAAGGAAAAACAAGAAAAAAAAAAAAACAACACTGTTATGTATGAGTCGCTAAAAATCTACATTCAGGCCCCTACGACACCTTCATCGGCGGCCTCCTCGGCGGCTACATCGTCTTTGGCCAACGCTCCAAGCGCAACGGCAAAATCTCCTCCGTCAACCAGCAAATCGTCATCTACATCTTTGCGCGGGTCACCCTGGCGCTCGCCCGCCTTGCCGTCAAGCCGGGACACGGCCTGCCCATGGCGTCGCGTGAGCCGCTGTCGTCGCAAATCAGTTACTACGCCTGGCCGGCGTTTGCGTCCCTGTCATGGGGCATGGTCATGTGGCTGTTCAAGACGCACCCGGAGGATCTGCAGTCGAGTCTGCGCAGCAGCATGACGTATATATACAAGGATTGCGATGAGTGGGATTCTTTGCGTACGCTGCTGTGGCATAATAAATGATGAACTTTGTTGGTGTCAGGGGGGGGGGGCAGTTGGAAGAGACGATGAGTTTGACAAGAGGAGGAAATGCAGCGCACTTGGGGACGGGTTTACTGGGGACCCGGGGCGGTTTTTGAAGGTGATTCTTTCTTTCTTTTTCTTTCTTTTTCTTTCTTTCAAAGATTTGTCTGCATAGCATGATGGGATTTCCACAGATATATGTGCACATGTATATAGATTGCACGGCTGATGTTGACTGGCGTGAGGTTGGCGTGGCTCGTTTGGATGCGGTCAGTCGAGGTTTTTCATGCGTTCCATGGTTGAGCTTGAAGTTGGGACCTGGATGGCATGATGGGTCGGTGAACAGTGGTCACTGGTGATATAGACATGAATCACGGCCGACATTGAAAAGTGCCACTCGCAATCATTGATATTTCCAGACGTCAACATGAATGAAATGAATGAATGCATGTGTTCTTTTGTTCTTTCCTTGTCCGTCACTACGACCCACCGGAGAGCTGGCAGCTGTCACTGCCCCGCTACAGCTGCCCGTGCCGCGGCCATATCGATGTCCGCCCCACAGAGCTTGCAGCGCCCCCCATCTTTCCAAGTTCCAAGCTTGAAGCTTCTTCATCTCGATTCTCGACTCTTCATCGTTGTGCCAACTCCGTACCCAACCAGCCAGGAAAGGAACAAGCAAATAAGCAAACAGGCAAACAGGCAAACAGGCAAACAGGCAAACAGGCAAACAAACAAACAAACAAACAAACATACAGATATACCATCAAACAAGAGCAGCTCCATTTCCAACCCCCCCCCCCCCCCCTCCGACAAACATCCATGCCTCCCACTCCCACAATCGTCGAGGCTCTCGCCCGAGCCGAAGCATCATCTGAAGAAAAAGGCGCGGCGTACCAAGCCATCCTGGCCGACATCAAGACGCGGCCCTCCTCATCGGCCGCCACTCTCGCCGACGACCTCAACGCCACGGTCGACTCCTTCTTCAGCCAGTCCCTGGGCGTGGTCTCGACGCGCGTCATGCTCGACAGCTTCGTCTCCACGCTCAAGCACCTCCGCAACGAGGACCTCTGGATCCGGGTCGGCACCCGCACGCTCTCGATGCTCACCTCGCCGCCGCAGCAGCAGTCGACGTTGGCGTTCCTCGACGCCGCCGCCGCGCTGTGCGAGCTCGTCGCCACGGCCCACGAGACCAACGAGGACTTTGGCGACGCGGCCGCGGTGCTCGCCGAGATTCCCCTCGACAGCACGCAGCGCAAGGTCACCGACGAGGACAAGGCCAAGGTGTGGGTGCGCATCGTCCGCAACCACCTCGAGGTGGACGACGCCGCCGCCGCCGAGTCGTACATGAACAAGCTCAAGAACATCATGCACGTCGTGGCCGACCCGGACCTGGTGCTGCACTTTCGGCTCTCCCAGGCGCGCATCCAGGACGCCAAGCGGGAGTTCCTGGCGGCCGCGCAGCGCTACCACGAGATAAGCCTGTCGGCGGCCATCGCCGAGGAGGAGCGCCTGCACACGCTGGCCATGGCCATCAAGTGCGCCATCCTGGCGCCCGCGGGGCCGCTCCGGGGCCGCATGCTGGGCAGGCTCTACAAGGACGACCGGGCCGTGCAGCTGCCCGAGTTTGGCATGCTGGAGAAGATGTTCCTCGACCGGCTGCTGTCCCAGGCCGAGGTCGACTTGTTCGCCCGGGGCCTGCAGCCGCACCAGCTGGCCACCACGTCGGACGGGTCGACGGTGCTGGCCAGGGCCGTCGTCGAGCACAACCTGCTCGGCGCCTCGAGGCTGTACCGCAACATTGGCTTCGACGCTCTCGGCTCGCTGCTGGGCCTGGATGCCGACCGCGCCGAGGAGACGACGGCCCGGATGATTGAGCAGGGCCGTCTGGTCGGCCGCATGGACCAGCTCGACGGTATGGTCTGGTTCGAGGGGCCCGAGGAGCCATCCGGGGAACAAAAGGCCGGTGCGAGAGCGGACGTCCTCGCGGGCAGGCAGATGCGCCGGTGGGATGCGAATGTGGAGAGCCTGGCCGAGGAGCTTGAAAATGTGACCAGTTCTCTGCAAAGGGAGTTTCCCGTGAGTTTCCACCATTATGCCATGTTGTGGCTTAAAACACCTATTCTCTCTGTCCTTTTCTTTTCCTTTTCCTTTTCCCTTTCCCTTTCCTTTCCTTTCCCTTTTTCTGTAATCCCCCCCCCTTTACATATACCATCAGACTGAGCGGACCAAAATAATGCTAACCATTTCCACGCAGGACTTTGTTGCAGCCAATCTGGTCGTGTGAGTTCATGAGCCACATGACTTTGGTATCATTGTAGTCTTCCTTCTCCCTTCATCATTCTTCCATCCCCTCTTTTCCTAATTTCAAAAGCATTCCCCGCTGGCGTTACCAAAGACGGACTACGGAGACGGACTGTCCAGGTCTATAGCTATGCAGGTCTACGGGTTATGCCACTCGACAGCATGACACTCCACGGGCTTCGCCTTGGGACCGTCAGTATAGGTCCCTCTTTCGCACAACCACATACCCCTTGCTCAGTATACCTGGATTCCCGCCTTCTTCCTCCAGCACCTCACTGTCATTCGTCAAAGCCCGTTCCCGTCGCGACGGCCCCGGAGCAGCAGGGGCAGCCGTCGCCGCCGCCGTCGCCGCCTGCTGCTCCTGTTCTGCCTGGGCAAGTGCAGCGAGGAAGCCCTCGGCAATGTGCTCGCCCATCCAGTCGTAGCCCTTTGCTGTCATATGGAGTCCGTCGTCCCAATAGAGTTCCTTGTCCTGCTCAGAGAGCGAGTGGTAGGGGATCTTGGAATAGAGATCGAATGCATAACTATTGGGGAGGGGGATTTCGAAAGTAAGCTCTTGGCAAGCTCTCGGGTTGGTGTCACACAATATCGGTGAAAGTTGTATTTTTTTTTTCTGTTCCCACAACGAACAAAATAACCACAACCAACACGAGAGAAGAAAGAAAAAGGGGAACTTCATTTCAAGCACAAAACTCACAAATTGCGTTGCCTGTGATTCCGTATCATCTCGTTGACCTTGTTCCTGTCCTCCACCACCCACGCCGGCCTGGGTTTCGCCTCCGGAATGGTGAGAGCCATGACGCGGCTGCCCTTGCTGAGGGGCACGTTCCAGTTTAACCGAAAGGCCTCGTACATGTTTTCCGGGGGCACTCGGTACGCCAAGTCACTGGGGGCGGAAGCGAAGACGAGAAAACAGAGGCACGGGCGTTAGTCTGGGCCTCGTTGCGTGAAAGTTGGAACTACGAAACGGCCCCTCTTCATCTACACGGTAGGCATGGTTGGGTCATGGAAAAGCAAGTACCGGGGGGGGGGGGGGGAGGGGTATATGTACTTTGAGCCGGACAGGATAATCACCCAGTCGTAGTGACGTTTGCTGCCTGGTTTTGTTCCAGAGGTTAACAAGGACGACGTGAACGACGTATAAACACGCACGCACGCATATACACGTGTATATACAGTGATGGGGTGCTCACATTCATGCTTCAATCTCTCGTGAAAGGCCGTCCAGGCACCCACGTCTCCGGGCTTGCCGTTGTGGTGCACCTCAAAGGTCCTGTGCGGGAGGGCGGCTCGAATCTTGGCCGTCAAGGCGATGGAGTAGGGGTGGAAGCTCATGCCGAAGTCGTGGAAGCCGGCGGTGAGGGAGTCGCCGAAGCAGAGAATCCGGAGGGGGTTGGTGGACGTTTCTGTGTCGGTCATGGCCATGGCTGGGGGTTATGACCTTGGCGGACGGGTGGGTAGAGAGGGAGAAAGAGGATGATGGGAAGATGGGAGATGGGAGATGGGAAGATGGGAGATGGGAAGATGGGATGATGGGACGGTGAGGGATGGATTGTTGAGACGTGCTTGGCGGTGCTGACAGCTGCCTCGTGCCTCGTGGCTGGTACTCCTGAGCCCTGAGGCCTGATTTCTGAGTGGTTGCGCAGTTGAGCTGTCAAGCGGAAAAGGCGCGTGGTGGTGGTGCCATCCGTTGATGGACATGATGCAACGTGAAGGGCCTGGCGAGTTGACAGCGGATCCAACCACTGTAGACGGCTGTAGACGGCTGCTGTGCACCCCCTATACGCCGCTGCACATCACTGCACATCGCTGTACATCGCTGCAGACCACTAGACTCCTCGTGCCTCGCTGGAACATGAATGCCGGGAACGTCATGACGCTTAATGCTGCCTCTTGTTGCCGAAGGGACTGTTTCGGTGCACCAAAAACCACACTGGGCGATCTGCTGTCCGGCCCTATCCACCCTATCCAGGCTTGTCACCACCAGCGACGTTGATGTCCTAACCATGTTCATGTCTTATGCCCAGGCGTATCTCCTACCTGCTATTTATAACCTCGGCAGCTTGGCGCGCACCACACTTTTGCCATGCCAGCCAGACCAGACTCGACCAATCAACAGCTCCCATATAGGGCTTGGCGCCCCCCACCACGGAGCGTGGTCACAAACCCAACTTTGACTAGCAACGGACTACCCCGCTAAGGTGCCTTTCTTTCTTTCTTTTTTTTTTTTCTTTCCT
>AFRA01001179.1:0-12592 GCA_000223055.1 Claviceps fusiformis PRL 1980
GTAGTAGTAGTAGTAAGTAAGTAAGAAGAGAAGAAGAACGAAAGAAACGAAAACGAAAAACGAAAAAACGAAAAAAACGAAAAAAAGAAAGAAGAGAGAGAGAGAGAGAGAGAGAGAAATCCAAGGTCGATCCTTCGTTACCGGGACCGGCACGTAACGACAATCACCATCTCTGGTAAGCGACAACAATTTCATCGCTATTTGGAACAATCATGATGTTTAATAAAGTTTGCTAACTTCGAGTAGGCTTACTATTTGTGCTATTGTATGACATAATCACCAACCAGTTCACGCGTTGTCCTCCTGCTTGCGCATGTCAATGTTGAAAGACTTGACCAGTGCGATCGGATGCGTGCATCTATGACGCATCGGCTGCAGCCAGCCCGACGCAACGGGTAATTTCCACCCCGTCCTGTTTATATTTTTATTCATTGCCGGGTTAGTGAACACGACTCACCTTGTCCCGAATGCATCAATGTGATGTGGGGGCAAGACATGTGGAAATCGGGAAGGGGAGAAAGGGAGAGGGGTAGGGGAGGTTGACTTACGGGAACACCCGTCGGCTCAAAACTTTTCACCAGAGAGCTTTCGTAGATCAAGGCTGGGTTGCCGCTCGGGTCCTTCTCACCTTGAGTTTCGCCCGTCTCCAGGCCAGTGGACCGAGTTTCGTCTGGGGAGGCGACATTCTTCATTTTCTCCTCAACTTTGGCCCTGACATAGGCAAGGTATGGTGGATTACCGGGCTTGATGACGTTATCTGCCACAAGGGTGGTGCCGGGTTTGACGAAGCCGAGTTCTTCGCAGAGCTTCAAATCTCGCAAGTACAATGGTTTGTAGTGGTCCAGGAACAGCAAATCAATCTGCGTGAAGAGTCCCTGCGTCTTCAACCGACGAAGGGAAGCAGCGCTGTCTCCTACTACCACAGTGACCAAGTCGTCCAAGCCCGCAAGCTCACACAGCCTGCGTATTATCGAGGCGAATTCAGCGTTGTGCTCGAGACAGAAATACTGCGTTCCGCCGGCAGCGCGAACGGCATCTGCGAACAAAATGGCCGAGTAGCCTACATATCCGCCGAGCTCAACCTGCACAAGGGGCATGTTTTCTTAGCATTCAAAGTATGAAGTTGAAAGAGGGAGGGAGGAGAACGAAAGAAGAAAAGAAAGAAAGTAAAAGAGAAATGGCTGGCAAGACGCGACATGGTACGAGCTTCGGAAAGGGGAATGATTTGAGATTCTTACCATGACTTTGGGCTTGGACGAAGCAATTTCTTTGGTGACGATGGCCCCCTTTTCTTGCCCAACGTTCATCAGGTATCTTTTCATGCCAAACTCATCAATGGCTTCCAGGACTTTCCGAGGCGATCCCCGAATGTCCTCGATATCCTGGCGAGAAAGAATGTGATCCAGCAGTTCGGCTTCTCTCCCGTCGTCAAAATAAATCTCCTCCTGCTCAGCATACGCTTTTGCGACATTGAATTCCCGCACGTCGCCCATGATGGTGACGTAAAGATATGGCAGTAAGATTGAATTGTTGTGAGAAGAACCCAAGACTAGGAGAAAGTGAAAAAAAAAAAAGAACTATTCTACGCAGGACTCAAAGGAATCGAACGACACCGATCTGCATCACCGACTACCAATATATTTTTTTTCTCTTATTCTTCTTCTTCTTCTCCAAGTAACGTGGAGAGGGTGGGAAGGGGGGCTGACTACTCCAAACTGGCTGTTTTAGAAATATTTTTGCTGCGTTGTTTGTTATGACCGAATCGCCGAGTGCAGAGGAGGGCGGTCCGATCCAGATGACTGTTTGCGTTACTATATCCGTCGCACAGAGTATGCGAAAGTATGCGGAAGTATGCGGATCATAGATCCACCCACCCTTTTCGAGGTGGAGGATGGCATTCCTATCAATCGCCATGCCCAGGCAGCACCGGATTGTGTGAGGCGGAAAGCAAGAAGAAAAAAAGGTGAAACATGCAGTCTAGTGGCAGAGCTTACTACAGCGAGTCCGTAGGCTTCTCGAGGGCTGTCAATGCTGTCATTGTCTCAAATTGGTCATGAGATGAGATGACAAGTAGCATGGGGTCTTGCTAACTGTCGTGTACGAGATCATCCGTTGATCCCAAAAGTATCTGGCCGAACCAATGCCGTTTTCAGCAACCTGGCCGCTTCCCCTTTCCCTCCTTTTTGCTTGCGTGGTGCTCTCTTTTCTTTTTTCTTCCAGACTTCCAGAAAGGGGAACGCAGCGTAGAGGTGCTTATTCACGCTGGACGGGCTTCATGGATCGGTCGAACCGTTACCAGCAACTTTTGACCCCTTGCGTGTCTAATACCCGCACCGAAGCTTCAATCAAGGTTTTCGTCCCTCGCGCTAATTTCCCCCATTCAGTCGTTGATCGAATTTCGTGCAATGCCGTTCGTCGACAGTGGCAAGATCCGTTTAAATGTGGATTGAGTGGGCGTCCGACTGACTTTCATGGCTGCCGAGAGCATCATTATGAATCATCAGAGTTTGCGTTTTTGCTCTTTCGGGAACACAGTGAAAGGGGGGTCATGGTAGAGGGGCGTTGATAGCTTCATCACGTATTAAGGGGCAGGTCAGAGTTCTTTTTTTTTTTTTTTTGTTTCTTTTTCTTCTTCCTCAAGAGTTCATGTTCAACCATCCTCTTAATCATCGGCCTTGCCATTATTCCTCCCGCCGTTCCTCTTCTCATTGTTCCTAGAAGCACAAAAATATCTTACTTCATTATATTTCTTCTTCTCTCCTGGACCCTTTCCTTCAAAAACGAGATTGAGAAATCCTCTTTGCAAAAACCAAAAAAAAAAAAGATATTAATTCATAACAATGTCTGACATGAAGGCCACCGTGGAGCCCGTCTCCAACGGGTTTGCAGTCACTGGCTATGAAAAGATCGAGTATGGCTTCGAATTCCTCGACGGGGTATTCAACATTGAGAACCCCCAGCTGTCCAAGTGCTACCAAAAGTGGCAGCGTTGTCTGGCCGTCATGGACTACAACATTTTCACTCTTTACGGAGACGTGATTCAAAGCTACTTTGACCACTATGAGATCAAGCTCACCATCCACAAGACCATGATTGGTGAAAAGGCCAAGACGATGGAGACACTGATGAGCATCGTCGACTCCATGAACGACTTTGGTGTGTTCCGAAAAGAGCCTGTGCTGGTTGTGGGTGGTGGTCTGGTAACAGATGTTGCTGGGTATGTGAAGTAAAGATGATTTTCGTCTTTATTCCTTGATTTTCTCCTCTCATCTCCTGTCTCGCCTCGAGTCTTGTGTGTTGGCGTTCACAGCACAAGACAAAAGGTACTACATAACGCTTGCTATAAACCCTTCTTACTAATTCTTTTCCAGCTTCGCATGTGCCTCGTACCGCCGCAACACAAACTACATCCGCATTCCCACCACCGTCATCGGCCTCATTGATGCGTCCGTCTCCATCAAAGTCGCCGTCAACTACGGCGGATACAAGAACCGACTCGGTGCTTACCACGCGCCTCAGCACACCTTTCTGGACTTCACCTTCCTTCGTACCTTGCCCGTGGGGCAAATCCGCAACGGCTTCGCCGAACTCATCAAGATCTCGTCCTGCGCCGACAAGACCACCTTTGACTTGCTCGACAAGTACTGCGAGCAGATCATCACGACGGCCTTTGGGAGACTTGAGAGCTCCGATGAGATCAAGGCGGCCGCTGACAAGATCTGCAAGGCTGGAATCTACGAGATGCTGAAGCTCGAGACTCCCAACTTGCACGAGATTATGCTCGACAGAGTCATTGCCTATGGCCACACGTAAGCGTTTTTTCTGCCTCTTTTCCATCCTGTCTCGGCTACAATACGTGCACATAAAACATAGGCATGTAATTTCTCTCATGAAATCCCCCCCGCTGACTCAACAACAAGCTGGTCTCCCCTCCATGAACTTGTCCCCAACCCCCCCTTGCGCCACGGCCACGCCATCTCCATCGACATGGCCTATTCCGCCACCCTCAGCCGCAAGCGCAATCTCCTCACCCCCGAAGACCACATGCGTCTTCTCCGCCTCTTCTCCCGCGCCGGCCTCTCCATGGACCACCCCCAATTCGACGCCCCCTTACTAGACAAGGCCACGGCCGCCATCCTGCGCACCCGAGACGGCAAGCTCCGCCTCGCCGTGCCCATCAGCCCCCTCGGCGAATGCGTCTTCCTCAACGACGTCTCCCATGAGGAAATGACCGAGGTCCTCCAGATGCACAAGGACATGGTGGCCCAGTTCCCCCGCAAGGGCAGCGGCCTCGACGCCTTTGTCGACGCCAGCGACACGGGATACAACCTGCAAGCCGCCCCCTCGGGCTCCGCCTCCGAGTCCGAGGATCTTCCCTCCTCGGAGAACGAGAACGAAGCCGAGGAGAGCAATTACCATGCCGTCCCGGCCTCGCTGCGCAGCCAGAAGCCCCTCGATGAAGCCATTCTGGGGAACATCTCCGACACGAAGAGGGGGGATGTTGCCGTCAGGGTGTGATGCGCAGGGAGATGATGCCAGAGGAGAACGTTTCTCCATCAGAATTGGGTTTCAGGAGGAATACATATAGAATCGTGATAAAATATCAAGTAAAACTAATGCCTTTTGCCTTCTTTTTCTTGTTTTCTCCGGGTGACGTAGGTGTGGACTACCTGTTTTTGCTTCTTGTTCGTGGTGGGTATGTCCATGACTGCATGTACATATGTACATCCATTATGCATCAAAAATGGTACAGTGGAAGGTTGACAAATTGTTGCACCATGTAGAGGGATTATGTCTTGAATCTTTTATGGTTAACCTAGCAGCCTAACTATCAAATAAGAAAGAAACAAAAAATCTAGAAACAAGAGATTCGAGAAAGAGTAAAAAAAAAAAAAAAAAAAAGTATCTAGTCTACTAGCTTGTTGTGTTTGTTTAGATCCAACATGTTGAGCGCGTCAGTGAGGGTCATCGCAGTTCGCAGTTACGATAACCTCTGGAGGTGCAACAATCTTCGGCCTCCCACTGCATGTACATCAACATTGTACTCGTGTGTGTCTACGTCATTTCTGAGACAGCTGAGAGATCTCCCAATATGCCCTCAGCAGAGCCAACCCACCAACCTGGGTCTCCACTGTCCTCCCTCTTCCTCGATTATTCACATCGTCGGCACGTCTGTCCGCCGCTCGACCGACTAGCATCTCCTCCACAGCTTGATGCCCCGGAACTCCTACAACACCGGTCCGCACGGTCGGATCGGGCCGTATCAGCTCTTCCTCGCGATTTCGGGCCTTGGAGATATCCATACCAGGTTCCCGTGTACCGTGGAGGCCCCAGATTGGTTCCAGTGGTGTGCCTTTGTTGCGGTGATCGGTCATGTGGAATTTCAAAGATTTCATGTGGATTGACGACGGGGAGGATGATGCTGGGCCAGCGGCATGCTGGTGGAAGATGCTGCCTCCCCACCACATACCAAATCGTCCTGCGGCGTCTCGAGTTGCCAATGCGGCATCCGTATTATGCTTTACCCAGCCCAGGTATGCGAGGCACGACTTTTCATGAGCTATTCGGACTTTGGTGACTTGGTCAATATCGATCTTTGCGTGGCGCTCGAGCTCGGCGTGGTCAATAGGCGCACAAAACGCCGTGAGGTGATGGAAAAAGATGCCCTTAAAGGTTTGCTGATCTTGCGAGCAGTCGCCCGGCGCGTCGCACGGGTCCTCAAGAATACCATAGCGACCGAGTCCTCGCCAGGTCGGGAGCTTCTGGCCTTGACGCGGGTCCTCGATGTTGTCGATGGGCAGGTTTTTGACGAGATCCCATCCGGTTGCATTGATGACGTTTTGGATGAGATTGTGGCCCTCCTCGAGATAGGAAGGACTGCCCGTCACGATGAAAAGACCTCGCTGACCCGTCAGAATTACACCCTGGTTGTAGGTGTAGACCATTTCGTCACGCTTGTCGCATTTCACGTTGCCCGGCTTGCTCTTATCGATGTGGAATCCGTCGACGAATAGGCCCTGGCTATTGGTCATGTTGATATCCTTCAGCCACTTGTAGCCCGTGATAGCAGCAGTCAGATAAACGGGATTGTCTGTCGCCAGACCATTGCTCTCGGCCCAGCTCTGATTGACTTTGTCCTCGGGGAAATTCTCATACATGGATGCGGATGCCGAAATCCACAACTCATTTGTGATGGCGTTCTTGTAAGGCTCTTGCCTTGGGTTCCACACCATACCGCCACCACAGAGAGCGGTAGTCCATCCCTTGGTGGCAAAGTCCCAAAAGGCACGAGCTCGATGCGCAAATGCACAGGTCCAATGATTTCCATGCCATGATATAGTCCCTATGGCCGGATTGAGCGTCGTTGGTACGCTCAAACACTTCTGTTCTCGCTTTGCATAATGCAACGTTGAGTGAAGTCGTATAAACTTGATGGTCTCTAGCCAACCAAGGACAACCCATAGAACATCGTCGTATGCCTTATGATTTTGTATTCTTATCAGCACAGACTTTACATTAGCAGCAGGGGTTGCGGCAAGAAAAATTCAAGCATACCTGTTCCATGATGGCGGCGGTGTTTTGACCAAAGAAATAGTGGGTGACATGGGCGAAAAGAGAAGAGATGAGCTGTTCCTTTTCATTCCAATCATGGTCTCGCTCCAAGGAATCGAGCGATTTAGACAAGGTGCCAAGAGTGCCCGAGATGACGGTCTCGACAACTGCTCCGGTCCAGTCAATGGAATTGGGCCAGGTGCCAGCGACCGGGTCAAAGTAGCTGTTTTGCAAAAAGGCCAGAGCATTGAAAATATTGCCTAGCACCGATGAATTGTCTGCAACGACCGGGACTGCATTTTGAACGCCACGAAAGAATTCTTTGACGGGTCGACAGTCGTTGGGTGCTTTTTGATGAAACACAGAGCACAACGTGATTTCCCTTGTAGGATTGACACTCGCCGCACTGAATGGGAGGGAGCAGCAGACGCCCAATGCGACTAGAAAGGAACGGCAAAGCATCTGGTCTCGTCTCGCCGTGGTTGACTATCGAGGATCAGACAAGACAAGACAGCGCGGGTGGTTGGTTCTTCTTTGTCCAGCAATCAAGATGCTCACGGAGCCGGCTCAGACAGCACTCTTATACAAGAGCGTAGTTGTCTTTCGAGAGTCGTTGTCTTTCGAGCGACGTTCGTATCATGAGGTTTGCCATTCAGATCAAATAGCGGAAGCGTAAGTCGATCCCAAAGTCGATCCCGTGAGGAATTGCGCGTGGTGATAGACGCGGTAGTAGTGGTCGAGTGACGAAAACAAGTTACACATGGGAGCGGTGGTGGGAGGGACAGACTGCGAAGTGTTGTGCGTTCAATATGTAGCCCTCGAGAAAAAAACCTCGAGAAAAACAGTAGCTCTTCCAAACGAGAGAAGAGAAATTTTTTTTTTTTTAAAAAAAAGCCCCCGTCCAAACGAGAGAAAAAAAAGAAGAAGAAAAGCCATCGAAAAAGCCTCCAATCGGTGAAGGCTTTGTGATCGTATGGTCATCGCCAAAAGTCGCCTAAATGCAACGCCAACGCGACCAATGGACGCCACCGTCCCGCCTTTGTCCCTGTGGCCATTTGGCCTCTTGGGAATGGCTGCGAGGATGCGATTGATGTTGATCCGTCATGTCCAGGAACAAGGTGCAGGAAGATGCGGGATGATGCAGGATGATGCAGCACGATATGGGTAGATGTGGGAAGAGAGTCAGCAGTATGGAGTCAGACGTCCTGAAGCACGACGGACACAAGCACGGAAACAAGGACGGCTGTCAGGCACAAGCACGCCCCGCGTCACAAGACCCAGTCATTCTGCCAGCACCTGCATGCGGGTGGGTCGGGCGGTGGGCGTCTTCTGAGGTCTGAGGCGACATGGACGGTCCAATCACTGATCACTGCTGACTGCCATGTGGGGGCCAGACTGCTCACGCTTAAGCTCCACTCAGCTTCCCCCACTCCCCACCCTGGTTTGTTTACTTTCTGTGCCCCTGGCACCAACCAGAGCGCGCCCTGCCGACCAAGAATCGATTTACCTCTGCTTGCTACGCGCTGCCCACCAACTTCTTTGTACCTGTTGACTTGCACGCTTCAACAACAGATTTCAGATTTCCATGTCCTGCGTCTTGCTCCTTGCGTCTTGCGTTTTGCAGTCATTCTCGCCTTAGCACCAGAAGGAAGTCCTTTCCACCATGAATTGAGAAGAGCAAGGCCCTTCTCATAGAGCATTGATTTCTTCGCCAGTACCCTTGTATTTGCCTTACATGTCTGGCAAGCACACAGGTGACAGAACACGCCGTTATTGCGCATGCCTCCGACGCGCTGCACAAAAAAAATATTCGCATCCCATCCGTCAAGACTCGAGCACCGCGTCTCTGGCGTAGCGCAGCTCACCTCAGCTCACCTCAGCCATGGAAAACGACGCCGTACATCGCTATCGTTCGCGCGTCCTTAGAGAAATGAATGCAAATCGCGCAAATCCTTTCAACTCTCCTCCTTCCTCGACCGGCTCCCATGGAACCGTCACCATGTCTTCGCTATTTTCCGATCCAGACGGCGAGTCGACCCGACGGCTCAATCAAGACATTGCTCGAGTGACTGCTCCCAAGAAGCTTGCTGTCAATTATGACGCCGCCCACCGCAAGTGGCCTGAATACTTTTCCAAGCCCAAATCCAACACCAACGACGCGCACATGTTCAAGGACGGGAATGATCGTGATGACGTCGCCACTAGCACCATCGCCACCACCGAGGCCCGGCCCTGGAAGACACAGCTCAAAGAGAACAAGCCGCTTGTTTCAAATGTCAAATTCACAGTAGACGACTCTACTCGGGACATGTGGCCCGCTGCTTCCAAGACGCGTGCCGAAATGCAGGCCCGCGTTGATAACGAGTCAGACAATTCATCCATACTCGGCCAATCCCCAAGTCGGCCTCTTTCATATTATGGTACGGGAAGGCCTCAAAAACAACAACAGCAGCAGCATCATCATCAACAACAACAGGAACAACAAAACAAAAGTCATCACACAAAGTCCCAAACTCGAACCCCTTCGGGTCAGCCTGTACCGTCTCGACAACGTCGCTCATCAATAACAAACGCACTTCAGCGTCTACAACGAGCCTCTCTTAGCCCCGGAGATGGCAATCGCGAGTCCCCCAACGCGTCCTCGGCCAAGTCAAGCTTGACCGCCGTGCCCTCATCCCCCGTCTCTATGGCCAGTCCGGGTCATAATACGTCAAACGCACGGTCATTTTTCATGCCCGACGTCTCCCACCTTGGCGACTTTGTTACGGGTACTCTCAAATTCAGCGGCTCCATGAAGAATGGTGTCCCAATCTTTGTCAAGCATGGCAAGGTTCACGATAGCCAGGAGAGACCCGCTGCCAGGTCGCATGCACATGTCGATGCCATCAAAGTTCCAGAAGACGAGGAGAAGATCTTTGTCTCCATGGATATGATTCGCGACGAGATTATTTCCCTACAGGCTGCGCATGACAAGGTTCAGGAATATGCAGAGGGTCTGCAGCTGCAAGTGGAGAGACTCGAAGCTCAGCTCCGTCACGGCAAATTTGACGGTGGGTACGATGAGAGCGAGAAGTTGAGGCTGCAAAAGAATAGTAAGTCCAAAGGGGCCTCGAGCTAAGGCGCATTCGCACGATTCACATTTAACATGTACCTTTGTTCTCTAGGACTAGAACTGGAGGTTGCGGCATTGCAAGCCCGCTTGGATGAGGCATCGCGAAAACTAAGCACCAACGAAATAAAAAGCGAATCTGTCGCACATGAGCGGGACAGGGCTATCACTAGGCTGCAGGAAGCTTGCGAGGATATCAGCAAGCTGACTCGAAAATTGGGTGTCAGAGAAAAGGAGCTTTCCACGTCACAGAAACGGCTCGAGTCCACGGAGCAGATGCGCCATGACAATGACACTCTACGCCGTGATCTTGTTTCGCTCAAGCATAGCCGTGATGCGCTGGAGCTGGACAACTCGTCCCTTCGTACCGACAACGAGAATCTTCGAAAAGAGCATCAGCGCCTGCGGGATGAAGTTCATGCTCTACGCACTAACAAAACTGCCCTTGGCGATGATGACTCCCGCGCGGCCGAGAACGAGTCCCTTCGCTCCGCCAATGACAGATTGACAGAGGAGAACGAGGAACTTCGCGAAAACCTCGATGACGCCCAGCACGAGCTCGACGCTGCGCGCGAGGAGATAGAATTACTTCGAGCCAAGCTTGACACGATCGCGCAGGAAAAGTCGGCCGTTCAGGAAGATAATGCGTCTCTGGTTCGCCACAACGAAAAGTATTTCAACGAAAACAAGCTTCTGCGGCGTGAGAACTCGGGTTTTGAGCGCAGCGTTCACGATCTGCATGAAGAAAACCTGAAGATTAAGGACGAAGTCATTCTCCTCAAGCAACGGCTCGTCAATTTGGAAGCTCTGCCTCAGGACGACGTTCCGGGTCCTGTTGAGGCGACAACGGACGAGAACATGACGTCGGCTTACTTCGTGCCCGACATCACTGTCAAGAAACATCAGTCGCGTCCCGAAGACGCTACAGGGACAGAGAATATACCAGCCCTGCCGGAGGTGACATCTCATGGCTATACAGTCGACCAAGACACGCGCCAGATGACTCGACGAGCCAGCAGCGATGGTAGACAGCGATCCCGAAGCAGAACTCGAGCAGCGTCCAAGGGCGTTGCGTTTTCCATACCCGAGAAATCAGGGGCTCGCAACAAGAACAGCAACAGCAACAGCAGCAACATTGTGGCCAACCAGGGTAGCAAGCGCAAGCAAGTCACTGATCATCGTTCTGTCAAGGGTCCTTCAACTGCAGAACTAGATCTGACTACTGAAAACGATGAAACAACGGGAGGGTTCCAGTCTGAGGATTTCACGAACCAAGACGCTGCCATCTCGCTCAACTTCTCCTTGAAAGATGCACAATTCCCGCCATTCAACCAAGACGTAACTGCACAGAGCAAAGCCTCTCGTCGTGGCAGCAGTTCGCGACCTGCGCAGAAGCACAGTGTAAAGGACGACGTTACCAGCGGACCCAACAAGTCGGCCCGTGCCGAGTCCGAGTCCTGCCCTGCGCTGTCAACAGATGCACGTCGTGTGCTGGACGACCTGTATCATCACAGCTGTAGCAACTGCATAGTCTGCACACGCATCACGTCCCACCGCGGAGTTGTGTCCTCGTCTGAGGCTGCTTCAGGCAAGAAGCGCGTTAGTGTACCGCGTCCTGTGCCTGCTACGGATCGCAACCTAACGGGCGACGACCTCACGATGCGGCCGTCACAGGCGCCCGGCCATGCCCTGGCCTTGGTAATCAAGGGACTCGAGGACGAAGCACAGCACTTGCAGCTGGAACTTACCCGTCTACAAGCACAGTACAATGGAAAGGACAAGGCCGTTGGCCGCCGTGAGCGACTACACATGGCTGAATCCATCCGAACGCTCCTGAAGCGCGTGGAAGTCAAGAATGACCAGATTTACAGCTTGTACGATGTCCTAGAAGGACAAAAGGCCGCTGGGCAAGCAATGACAGAGGAAGAGGTCGAAATGACGGTCTTGAACATTACAGGCATGACAGTACGTGATGTCACTGGTGGAAGCGAACAATTTCCCACATGGGAGGGCATTCAGGAACCCGTGTTAGCATGAGGATGTTTTTCTTTTTCTTGTTGAGTTTTTTTAATCCTTCTGTCTTTCCGTTGATTTTTCTCGTGGCTTTTGAAAACAGCACCAACTCTCATTCTTGTCAATTATGAGCGAATACGTATCAGTCTTTTTTGTTTTGTTATATTTGGAACATGCAGTGACTTAGTCATGGGGACCCGGGGCGGTCACAGTCGGTGTTTGGAATGACGTCCACATGATGGATATGCTTGTTTTTTTTTTTTTTTTTTTTCACCTGTTTTTTATTTGAAGCTTTTCAATCCCTTTTTTTCCTGAGTCCTTTTCTTTCCCTCTGTTTCCCTCTCTTATTCCCTTTCCTTATTCTACTCTTCTTCCCGCTCATCTTCTCCTTATTCTTCTTGTGCGCGCCCTTCGAAAAAGTCAGGGTATTACTGTGTGGGCATGGCGGTTTTTTTTCTCTTTTTTTTTTTCCTTTTCGGGCGAGGGTCTTGCTCTTGAATTGTTAGGTACAATTTTGTTGATATGGCTAGTCTGTGTGTGCGTCTGCGTAGTGTAGTGTACATGGAGCATGATGAAATGAAATGGGTGCGTTTCTTTGGCATGTTTTTGCCAGTCTAAATACGTGTTTCTTCATACCGGAGTTGCCGTACAGCACAGCTCCTGGCTTATTTTTCACGGGTTGTGCCGCCTACTTCGATTGACTCGACATATTCTGCATGCATATGTATGTACATACAGTGGGACGCGAAATCTATCTGACCAAAGGAAGGTATTACGAATTTAGCCGATTAAGCATAAAATATTTAAATATAAAAAATAAAAATAATTAAGTAATATACTATATATTTTAGCTTTCCCTTCTTTTTATTTATTAGTTTTTATTTTATAAGCTTTTTTAATTTATCTTATTTAAAGCTT
>AFRA01001180.1:0-12589 GCA_000223055.1 Claviceps fusiformis PRL 1980
TGAGGGGCACTTGGATCCCCCTCTAAAGAGTTATTCCCTATAATATTCTGAGGAATATTATAAAAGCTTTTAGCCTGGTTTTGGTGGATAACGACAACCTTTTTGCCCTCTAAAAAATATTTAGGGCAGCCACTATAGTCTAGAAAATCTAGGTTATAGGGGTCTTTAGGCATAGGGTAATCTATAATTATGTTATGGACTAGCCTAGATGGCGACTGCAATCTAGTGTTGATGAAGTTATTATTATCCATAAGGGGGAAGGAAAGGTTACTATCCCCCTCCACTATATGTCTAGCTTATATACAATGTGTGCTTATAGGGTTTGCCCTCTAGGTAAGGTGGGTTACCTTATATGCTCCTTATATACTCCTTTCCTATTCTACTAAGGATCTAAGCCTTTAGCTTAAATCTATTATATAGCCCCCTACTATACTATTCCCTAGCTATAAGATAGTTAGTAAATAGTTAGGTTATAATAATACTATTAGGTTATAAGTAATACACCCTACTAGGCGGAACTATATATCCTAGCTAGTTTTAATTTAGCGCCTAGTATTAATAAAATAAAACTTAAAATAAAAACCTAAATAAAAAATCCTAAATTAATAAGCTAATTATATTCTAAATATTAACTATAAATCTCCTAGTTAGCTTTTTTAAGCTTATTAGTGTTATCCTACTATTATCCTTACTATTAATATTCTATATCTATTAAGCCTCCTATTTAGATATTAATTAACGCTTATTTATCCTTTATTATTATTTAATATCTTTCCTATATACCTTTTATAATAATAATAAATAATTCACTATTACTATTTATTAAATTTAAATAGTAAGCTCCTCTATCCCTACTACTTTACCTATTTTAAAAAAAAAAACTAAGGTTATAAGATTATATTTACTACTACTAGTACTCCTTCTCCTTCTCTCCTATCTCTAAATAGCTGCTATATTCTAGGCTATTATAAGATAAAAGGTAACTTAAAGGATAAGTTATATGCCTTTATAGATCTCTCCTAGCTAGATATTTAATGCCTATTCTATATCCTCTATATAGTAAATAATAGCTTATTTTTATATATACTAGGCCCTAGGTACTTCTATAAAGAGTGCTAAAGGAGGAAATTAACTTATATAAGGGATACTGCTATATTTGCTTAGAGTTCTACTCTTTACTACCTTATTTATAAGATAGTAGTAGCTGTTTACTATAGTAAGGCTATAAAGGTGCTTTATATTCTTGCTTATAATACCCCTAATAGTAAGGGGAAAAAGGTTGTTTTAAATAAGCTATTTAAGGCTTTATATAACTGCTTTACCACTACCCTATATACTATAGAGAAGCATACTATACCTGCTATTACTACTAGCTTCTTATTTATACTATTCTTTTATTTACTAGCCTAACCTTAGTTTACTACTAGTAAGATACTTTTATATCTACTGCTTATTTCTACTATTAATCCCACTACTATTTGCTTATTAAAGATTAGTATTAACTATACTAATGCTTAGTTATTTAAAGTATAGCGCTAGGTTAAATAATTAATGCTTATATATTAAGATTTATTTACTTAGCTTTAGTTATATTAGCCCTCTTTACTAACTTACTTATTACTATATCTAAAGGAGTAAGTATATATATTTATATTACTCTCTTTTATTTTATTAAGTATAATGCCCCTTTTTACTACTATTATGCCTTTTTTTATTATTAATATACTTTCTTTTGCTAATACTATAACGTTACTTACTATTTACTAGCTCCTAATATTTATAATATTTACGCTTAAGTTACCCTTAGGTATCCTTAGTTCTATACTATAAAGGCCTAACTTATCTTTTATTAGCTAAGAGTTACTCCCTTTACCCTTCCTTAGCTTACCCTTTATAGCTATATTAGCTAGGCACTATAAGAAAAAAAAGAAAAAAAGAAGGGTTTAGCTAGTAACCTTATTTAAGTAATAGTAAGGTATAGGAATATTATAACTAAATTAGAGCTTATATAAGGCTTAGTAGTATTAAAGTTTGTATTAAATAGTATACTATATAGTATTAATTAAGAGTTATAGTATACCCTCCTTAGTTTATTATTAAAATATATATCTCCTTATTATGCTTTAAAATTTACTAGTGCTTTAGTATTTTTTAAATTCTTAAGTAGCTTTTATATTAGCTATATATAGCTAATCTATTTAATTAATATATTATAGTAGCTACCTTTACCTTTAGTATTCTTTATAGCTAGAATAGACTTAACTTAATACTTATAAGGTGTATTTATATTATTATTTTAGGGCTAAATAGAGCTTAATTAAGAGTTAAGTAAAACCTAGGAAGGGAGTAAATTATTTACTATATATTTAATTAAATTAATATAGAAAATAAGGTAAATACTATTAGGGATATTTAGTTTAATAATAAAGGGTATAGGAGCCTTAAGTATAGTATATTTAGCTATAATTTAATCTAACTTCTTACTTAAGTAAAGGGTTTAAATATTATAAAGGCTAAGCTAAACCTTATTACTAGCTTAGTACTATTTTATAAGGTAGTATAACTAATTAAAGGACTCCTATTAATATTATTAGGTAAAATTAATAGTAGCTTAGGTAAGCGCTATCCCTTACTTAATATACTTAAGGAACTAAACTACCTATCCCTTAGGGGATATCTAGCTTTATATAGAAGCTAGTATATATTATACTAAATTAATATTAAACCTATAAAGGGCTATATATATACTAAGGCTAGTAACTAATAAGTTATAGTTATTAAGTATAAGCTAGTATACTACTAAGTGTATAAGCTAGTTTATTTAAGTAAAAGAAATTATAATATATAAAACTACCTAAACCTTTTAATTTATATATTCTATACTTCTATTAGTTTATAGGTAATAGGATATAGAGAGGAGCTACTAGGTTTTTATAAGGGAGTATAGTAATAACTAAAAGCTACTAACTTAATTTAAGCTATAGTTAGATATAATACTTAAAGGGAATCTATAGAAACGCTACTAGTAGTTTAGAAAGCGTTAAGTATATGCTTTAGTGCTTATACTTATTATAGCCTTTAACTAAATATACTTAAAGAGGTAGTTTATAATAACTATTAAGAATTAAGGGGTGTTTAAAAAGTTAGCTAAAAGGTTAGTTATAAAATCTACTAATATCTACAACTAGTACCTATCTAGCGCTAGGATAGGCTATAGAAGGCCTTAGTATAGGCGCTAGCTCTTATAAGCTCTATAGTAATAGCAATTCTATATATACTACGTAATATTTATTAATATGCCCTCTTAGTAATAATTATAATAAAGAGCTTAGAAGGTTATGTTCTTTCCTAAGTAGCTTAATAAGGGTAAGTTATAAATCTATTAGATTAGTATAGTAGTTAGGGGCTTATACTATAGTGCCTAAAGGTAGCTATAGAATAGCAAAGCCCTATAAGCGTTAATTATATAGTCCCTAACCTACTAGTGTATAGCTACCTTAGTAGGAAATCTCTAGGCCCTTAATTATATTACTATAATCTTTAGGCAATATATAGGATTAGCTTATATGCCTTAATTCTAAAGGCTTTAAAAATAGTTATTTATAAAGAAGTTATAGCCTTATAGGTTAACTACTATATTACTAGTAAGAGGCTAGTTTTACTCTAATACTAGGGCGGGAGGGGTATAGAATAGCTATAATAAGTATATAACTAATATTAGGTATAGTAATAACTAGGCTAATATAGGGGCCTCTAATTTATCCTACTTATAGTAAGATAGCGCGTTAGGGCAGGCTACCTAAGAGCTTAGTTAGTAGTAAAGGTAAAAATTAAAGAGAGAGAGAGTCTCTACCTAATATACTTAATATTCTAATATTTCCTAAGGGCTAGTAAAGTATTTTAAGTTCTTATAGTTAGTAAGGATTATAAATAGCTTAAAGACACTATAAAGCTTAGTAAACTATACCTTAAAGCATAAAATAATACTAAGTAGCTCCTTATTATAAATTATATAGTTTTATTAAAGGGCTATAAGCTAAGTAGAGTAGTAGGTAATAGGTTATAGGATACCTACTGTATTATACTATAAAAAGCAACCCCTAATAGCCTCCCTTAATGCATTAGCCTCTACTACTATATCTAAGGTAGGGTCCTATTAAGCTAGAATTAAAGCTAAGGAAAACATATCCTTAAGGCACTAAAAGGCTATTTAGTAAGCTAAAGACTAAATAAATAGAGTGCCCTTCCTAGTAAGGTTAAGTAAGGGTTTAATAAGGTCTAAAAAGTTAGCTATAAATTCCTAGTAAAAGTTTATAAAGCTTAAGAAGCTATACATACTTTATAGCTATATTAATGCCTTTTATTTATAAATAGCAGCCACCTTAGCTAGGTTTAGTTACACTATATAGCTAGCTTATACTATAAACCCTAGGTACTTAACCTTAGTTACGCTAAAGGCACACTTACTAAGGTTAAGGTATAGGCTAGCTTATTAGAGGTAGGAAAGAATCTCCTTAGTATACTATATATACTCCTTATATATACTACTAGTGTAAATAAGGATATTATTAAGATAGGCTATTATATAGACCCCTAATATATCCCCTAAGGCGCTATTAATGTAATATTAGAATATTATAGGTGCTTTAGCTAAGCTAAAGGAGTAGATAAGCTATTTAAAAAGGCTAAAATATATATAGAAGGCTATAAAAGCCTTATTCCCTTATATAATATATAGGTAATAGAAAGTAGCATAAATATCTAATTTAGTAAACCACTAGGCGCCCACTAGAAATTATAAAGTCTCCTTAATAAGCAGTAATAAGTATTAGTTTTAATCTATAATTTTATTTAATACCCTATAGTTTATATAAAAACACTACCCTCTACCTACTTTCTTAACTAAAAGTATTAGTATAGCTACTAAAGAGGAGGAAGCTTTAATTTAGCCTTTATTTATAAAGTTTATAATTTATTTTTATATTTTTAGTAGCTAGTTCTAAGGTATATTATAAAGTAGCGCTTAAGGTAAATCTAGTAGGCTACTATTAGGGTTCTATTATAGTTAAATATAGTAGTTAGCCTACCCTTAGTAAGGAGAAAGAGTATTAGTGTTTTTATAGTAAAATAAATCCTTAAAATTAGCTAATTTACTTAGTAAAGAGAAGAGGTTTTTATTCTCTTTTAGAACTATTAGGTTTACTATAGATATAAGAATAATATTAATCTCCTATAGGCTTATAAATATAATACTACTTACTTTACCTAACTATAAAGCTTAGTAAGCTAATTCTATATAAACTAAGCCTATAATAGTAGTTATAAGTAAGGCTACCCTTTAGGTATTTAAGGTATAAATCTCTAGGCTACCCTATATATAGATAATAAGGAGGCGTTAAGTAGTATATAATATAATATTATTTTAGGCTATTTATAGCGCCCTTAGAATATAGTTTTATAAGAGGCCTAGGATTATATAGGCTACTATAGGGAATAATTAATTATTTAGGTTAGCGCTAAACTAAATAAAGTAGGTAATTTTTAGGTGCTAGGAGGCATTAGTATAACTATACTATATAACTATTATAGTAGTAATTAGTATATATAGTTAGGCTAAAGTAAGGCATTAAAGGCTTAGCCTTTAAACTATTTATTTACTTATAGTAATATAGCTATTATAACTATTATTTACTTAAGTATTAATAAACTTAAAACTATTATATAAAAAAGAAAGAAGGAATAGTACCTTTTTTATATAATATTCTATCTTTTTATAAATATTTAAGCTAATATTATTATAGGTATAGTATAGACTAATACTACTAATATATATTTTACTACTAAAACTTATATAGTAAAGCTATTTTTTTTTAAATTAAAGTTATTATTACTACTTAGTGCCTCTTTATTAAAGGTATTTAAAGCTTTAATATTAAGACTCTTTATTAAGTAATAGGTAGGAAGCTATATACAGTCCTAGATAAGGTAATTATTACTACTATAATATAAACACTAGTAGGTAGCCTTATAGCGCTTAATAATATCCTATAAAACCTAGGTTATTTAAATTATACCCTTAGTGTCTATAGGCTTTATACCTAACCTACTCCTACTAGAGGACCTATAACCCTACCTAGAGCCTAAAAACCTAATAGAATTAATACTTATTATAGCTATATTACTATTTTAGTTATATTTAGTTTAAGTATAATAATAAGCTTTAATATACTCTTTAATTTAGTATAAGTTAATATCTAAGGTAATACTATAGTATTATATAACTATTATATAGTAGTTAGAGTAGGGGATATTATAGCCTATATAATAATCCCTTATCTACTTATTAAGTCTAACTTAAAGCTAGGTAAGTTTTATTATATTTACTTAAGTGCTTCCCTTTATAAGGTATAACTTTTATTTAAAATAAATAAAAAAATCTATAAATTATTTATTTAAGTATTATTTTAGCTAATTTAACTTTATAACTATATATTTCTCTTAATAAAGGTTTATAAATATAATATTAAGGTATTTAAGGAAATAGCTTAGTGTATATTAATAGTTACTACTTAGCTTAAAGAATAAAGCTACCTATACCTAAATCTTAAGTAATAGGTTCTAATAAATAAGGAACTACTTATTATAGTTAGTATTAATAAAGTCTAAGTTAGCCTCTAGCTTATATACTATAAGGCTCTACTAAGCTTAAAATAAAGCCCTATTCTTATTATAGGGGTTCTTTATTAAAAGTAGCTTATGCTTAGGTTATACTTAGTTAGCCTATATTAGGGCATTTATATAGAATACTTAGTTTATTATAGCTATATAGTAGTATAGTTTCTTAAGCTAAGCTACTAATAAAGTAATAGTTTTATAGAGATAGTGTAAGTCCTATATATTACCTAATTAGGCTACTTATTTATAATACTAAGGATTTATTACGCTGCCTTTATAAAGATAGATATTATAAGTAGCGTTATAATAGATAATAATTATTATAAACTAGCCTAAATAGTAACTATAATTTAGTATTAATAAAGTTATTATTATCTATAAGGGGGAAGGAAAGGTTACTATCCCCCTCTACTATATATCTAGCTTATATATAATGTATGCTTATAGGGTTTGCCCTCTAGGTGAGGTGGGTCACCTCACATGCTCCTTATATGCTCCTTTCCTGTTCCGCTAAGGATCCGAGCCTCCAGCTCGAATCCATCACAAATTATAGAATTTCCCTGAGGCTCATCTGCCACTATAGGGCCTTCTTCCTTAGCTTCCTTATGCTAGGCCCCTTGAGAACCACAGGCCTCTGGGCTGGCTATTAGAGGCAGGGTTATAGAGGGTCTAGGGGGATTAATAGAAGGTTTTTTATCTACTAAGCCCTATAAATCCTCTATAAATTTAGATTTTAGTGCCTCTAACAGCATAGAATTAGGGGGTTTTTCCTTAGGAATCAAGGGGACCCCCTCTATAAAAGGTGCCTAGCTTTGGCTTGCTTTCTAATTTTGCGAAGAAGGGGCTATAGGATTAGGGGGGTGTAAATTCCCTAATTCTTTAACCTTTTTAGCCTTTTTAGGGGCTAAAACAGACTTTATAGAGGGTTTTTTATTAACCTCTATAGGGGGGCAAGCCTGGTGACTAAAATGGCCTATATAGTGCCCCTTAGAGCAACTAGAAGGTGGTTTTAGAAGGGGTGGATTGGAATCTTTAAGCTGGAAAAAAAATCCGTGCTTTTTAACATTTAAGAGACTAATATAAGACCTATTAGCTAAAAATAAAGAATTTTTAGACATGCAGCCCCCTACTAAATAATGCTTTAATCCGCTTACTATATTTATATCTAATTTTAGTAAATATAGTGCATTTTATAGGATTAAAGGCCTATATTTATTAGGGTTTTGCTAGCATAACACTAGAAATTTAGCCTTGCCGTATCCCTTAGGATAGATAGGACCCCCACCAGTGGTTATGGAGCTTGCCTCGCCCTTTTTATAAGCAGTATAGCTTATAAAGTGCTCTTTAGAATTAACTAAGTGCACTGTTGAGCCTGTATTGTAAAGAAGGGAGTTCTTCATATCTTCTTTACAGTTAAAGTTAAAGGCATTAAAAGAAGCCTTTTTTTCTTTAGTACTAGGATCACTAGAAAAAGAAGAACTAGAATTTTCACTAGAATCACTGCTAGCACTAGGGCTACTAGGTCTTTCATAGGGCTCTAGGGCTCCTGATGAAAGGTTAAAATTTCCTAGTATTAGAAATAATGGAGGTGGGTGCTATAGAGCACAGCTTACTAAGGTAGTGGGCTTAGTGAGCGTGCACGTACAGATCCACTGCTCTGCAGAGCAGAGCACTGCAGCAAGCTGCAGTCCACTATATCTCACGTAAAATAGAAGCTTTTACGTTGCTTTTAGCACTATTCAATTCGCTAAAGAATTTGCAATAATAGTATCTAATAAATTATATCTAATATCTGACTTTGCAGGTGTGCGCAGCTGGCAAGAGTAATTCTAACGGTCTGTACGGTTGGCGGCTGTGAGGGGGTTTTTCACTTCCTTCCCTTACATACCTACTAACCTTATTGGTGGATCCTAGTCGCTAGCTGGGCTTTATAGGCCACTTTCTATTTTCCACAAAATTTATTTATATAGAAAAACAAAAAAATAGACTCACAGCCATACAAATTAGCTGCCAACGTGCTTACAATCGGTTAACTTAGTGAAAATCAACGCGCAACACTAAAAAACCGATTTTTAGATATTTATATAGAAAGAAAGCCTAGAATTTAGCAATAAAGAATCTAGTTTTAAGACTTTTTATAAATTCCTCCTTATTAAGAAAAACAGTAAAAACACACATTATAGGGTAGCCACCTTCCCTAACTAAGCAGCCGTTAGCTGGCTTAGTCACATCCTTTAATCCATTCCTCCGTATCTTTGCTAGTTGCCTTACAAATCCAACCTAAAGACTGGGCCTACCTTGCAGCTGTTAGTCCGACTGCGTAGCTGTTAGAATAGGCAAAAAAGGTTGAAAAGTGAGGATTTGTGGGGACCCTGCAGCTGCGAGCCTACACACGTAACCTTTAGTTAGAATTCCGTGGTTGTGCCGCCCGCGTGCGCGCACGCTTGCCGGCTTGCACTGGCTTACAAAGCCCCCTATAAAGTGCTTCTATTAGCGCTATAATTATAGCACTAATAGTAAGGAATCCCCTATAAATAACCCTATTATTTTTAACACCCCCTCTGAAGAAGTATTAGGGATAGTTATTATAAGGGCGCTAAGGGCAAAAGCGAAAGAAAAAGTCATATAAAATCTAGGAAAATTCTAAAATAAAAAAGGATTGTAGAATTATAGAGCCCAAAATCGGGGCTCTAGGGTAAGTGACTTTTTACTATGGTAAAGCATAGCATTTCGCGAAGGTAATGCTGTTAAAAGCAGGGACCTTATTCTTTCTTTGTTTTTGTGATTGTTTTCAATTTTCCGGGTGTTTTTATAGTTGTTTTGTGCCTTTAGCTAGGCGTTGTTTTAGTGGCTTTGGCGATTGTTATGATTATTATAAAGAAAAAATCTCTTTATTTTAAAAGATTCCTATAAGCCACTAAAAGCTTCCGGAAAGTCTTAGAATAATAAGATAAGAAAACAGTAAGAGCCTTTACTTAAAGGAAAAGTGAATTTATAGATATCTTAGGGCTCTTAAGAAATATTTTTCTTATTATTTTATTTTTAAAGATATTTGCCTTTAGGAATTCCTTTAGGACTTAGGCTCTAAAATCTTATTTTCTTTAGAAAAAAGAGCTTTATAGCAAAATTCTTTATAGAGGTTTGCTATATAAAAATCTATTTTTCTTAGATTTTTATCCTCCAGTTAAAAATTATCTAAAATTAGGAATAAAGTATTCCTAAGGCTAAGTAAAAGCTTAGGGACTCTTTTAACCATTAGGTCTAAAATGGGACCTTTAGGGTAATCCTTAAAAAAGATATTAAAAAAGCCCCCTTTCTAGTTATTTTCCCCCTTTAAGGAATTATTCCCTATAAAGGTCTAAGGGGCACTCAGATCCCCCTCTAAAGAGTTATTCCCTATAATATTCTAAGGAATATTATAAAAGCTTTTAGCCTAGTTTTAGTGGATAACGACAACCTTTTTGCCCTCTAAAAAATATTTAGGGCAGCCACTATAGTCTAGAAAATCTAGGTTATAGGGGTCTTTAGGCATAGGGTAATCTATAATTATAGAATTTCCCTAAGGCTCATCTGCCACTATAGGGCCTTCTTCCTTAGCTTCCTTATGCTAGGCCCCTTAAGAACCACAGGCCTCTTAGCTAGCTATTAGAGGCAGGGTTATAGAGGGTCTAGGGGGATTAATAGAAGGTTTTTTATCTACTAAGCCCTGTAAATCCTCTATAAATTTAAATTTTGGTGCCTCTAATAGCACAGAATTAGGGGGTTTTTCCTTAGGAATCAAGGGGACCCCCTCTATAAAAGGTGCCCAGCTTTAGCTTGCTTTCTGATTTTGCAAAGAAGGGGCTATAGGATTAAGGGGGTGTAAATTCCCTAATTCTTTAACCTTTTTAGCCTTTTTAGGGGCTAAAACAGACTTTATAGAGGGTTTTTTATTAACCTCTATAGGGGGGCAAGCCTAGTGACTAAAATAGCCTATATAGTGCCCCTTAGAGCAACTAGAAGGTGGTTTTAGAAGGGGTGGATTAGAATCTTTAAGCTAGAAAAAAAATCCGTGCTTTTTAACATTTAAGAGACTAATATAAGACCTATTAGCTAAAAATAAAGAATTTTTAAATATATAGCCCCCTACTAAATAATGCTTTAATCTGCTTACTATATTTATATCTAATTTTGGTAAATATAGTGCATTTTATAGGATTAAAGGCCTGTATTTATTAGGGTTTTGCTGGTATAACACTAGAAATTTAGCCTTGCCGTATCCCTTAGGATAGATAGGACCCCCACTAGTGGTTATGGAGCTTGCCTCGCCCTTTTTATAAGTAGTATAGCTTATAAAGTGCTCTTTAGAATTAACTAAGTGCACTGTTAAGCCTATATTATAAAGAAGGGAGTTCTTTATATCTTCTTTACAGTTAAAGTTAAAGGCATTAAAAGAAGCCTTTTTTTCTTTAGTACTAGGATTACTAGAAAAGGAAGAACTAGAATTTTCACTAGAATCACTACTAGCACTAGGGCTACTAGGTCTTTTATAGGGCTCTAGGGCTCCTAATAAAAGGTTAAAATTTCCTAGCATAAAGGTTCCTTCCTAACCTTTATCTTTATTATCCTCAGCCTTTTTAGAGGATTTTTGCCCTTTTTTGCCCTTTTTCTTATAAGAATTAGGCTTAGAATTCTTCTTATTTTCTTTAAAGGAATTCTCTTTTTCTTTATTAAAAGGGTTTTTAGAGAACTTATTTTCTTTAGTGCCTCTATATATGGATTTCTAGGCTATAGCTCTATAATTTAGAGCTTTAGCCACTAAAGAGCTCTTATCTCTTTGCTCTTCAAGCAAGTCTGCCATTAGAAATTGCAAATTTAGTGCCCCTATAGGGTTCCCTAAAGCCCTAGAAGTTCTTATAGAAAATCTTTACCTTTCTACCCAGTGGGGAAAGGTAGATTTTAGTGCCTATAGATACTAATTTACTTAATCTATAGGCTCTATAAAAACACTTACTAAATTTAGCCTAGCTAGTAGGTTATTAAATAAAGCATTAAAGGACTCTAAGGAACCCTTAAAGCCTTGAAAATTTAGGCTATGAAATTAATAGTATAGGGTACCCCGTTGTATTTCAGCACTCTAAGAATACTGGCGGATTAAAACACTATATACCTCTGAGGGGTCTTTTTGCCAAATTATAGCATTTTAGGGGCCTTTAGTGCAGCTATCTCTTAAAAGCATAAGAATTATAGCTTAGTTAGGATCGCTAAGGTTCTTAGCAATACTAGGATTTTCTAAGAAATTAGGCATTCCTAGTGCCCTAAATTGGATATTTAGGGCCTGCTTCCACTAGTTAAAATTTTCTAGCCCCTTTAGCCTAGCCCCCTCTAGAAAGCTATAAACTCTTTTATTAAATTCTTTAATAATAGAATTATTAAAAGAATTTAGAATATCAGAATTTTTAGGGCTTTCCTAAGTTTTTTCTTGTACTGGCTTAGCTATAGGTTCTAAAGCTATAGCTAGGGCAGAGGTAACAGTAGCTGCTAAAATTTCTAATTTTTCTAAAATATTAGAAATATTATTATTTTGCTGCAAAATCTATTAATTTACATGCTCTGCCCATGACTGCTCTAGGGTAGGGACCCCTAAGTCATTATGACCTAGATCCCTAGCATCTATTGTAGAAAAAAAAAATCTCACACACACTGCCTTAAAAGGTATAAGCTTATAAGGTCTTTTCTTATAGAAAATAGGAATTTTTCTATAATTTCCTTTTATTTTTAATAGAAGGGAAAAGCTTCTATATCTTTCTATTTTATAGAAGGAAAGACTTCTATATTTTCTATTTTTATTTTTAGTAAAATATTCCCCCTTTTTTTTATTTTTATTAGAAGTAGGAAATCTTCTATATGCTCTTTTATAGAAGGTAGTCTTCTT
>AFRA01001181.1:0-12552 GCA_000223055.1 Claviceps fusiformis PRL 1980
AATATTTATAATATTTTAAAAATTAATATAATATAAAATACTTTATTAATAAATAATACTTTTTATTATTAAAGTAAAAAATAATTATTAAATATATATTTTAAGAGTATTAATAGCTACTTATTAAAATATATTTAGTATATTTTTAGTAAATAAATAATATAAAAATAAAATTACTTTTATTTTATTTAATTTTAAGAAATATACTTTAAAGCTAGTTTAGAAAATATTTTATATTATAATATATTATTAAAGTTTTTAAAATTATTTAAATTAATATTTAAATTATTATATATATTTAATAAATTTAAAAAATATTATTATTTATAGTTTTTTTTATTATATTTTTTAATATATTTAATTTAATAAAAAATAATATTAATAAAAAAAATATAAAAAATTATATTTAATAAAAATAAATTTCCTTTATAATATAATTAAAATATAATTTTAATTTAATTTTAAATTAAATTTAAATTAATTTTTATAAAAAATTTTCTATAGAAAAGTAATAGAAATTATATATAATACTATATATTATAATTACTAATCTTAGCTAATTAAATTATAGTGTAGGCTTTACTATAACCTTAGCTAAGGTTAGTGCCCCACCTCACCTCAGGTCAGCTTACTCGAAAAACCTCAGTTGAGCTGTAGACTCGGTCAGTGGCCAAAACAAGATGGAAAGCCAGGGACTCGCACTGCGCAGAGTGTGGGGTGCAGGTCGTGACGCTCTGCGCTCTCCGCTCTCCGCTCTCTTGGCTACTCCGTGCTCACAGCCTCACAAGTCCACAACCTGGTCTGGGTGCAAACTCTGGGGTCACGGCGATCGTATCGCTCCCGCACCTCCTTTCTACACTCCCATGACATTGCGCTCACCAGTGGATCCCCCCTTTCTTTTCTTTCTCCCTTCCCTTTCAAGCCATGGCTGATCCTTCGGCGAAGGAGAATAAGCTCGAAATGGCCCTCATGCGCGGTGCGCGAAGCTTTATCACGCATTCCGTGTCCGTAAAGCCCTTGCCATGGATGAGTGGGGGGGGGGGGGCGATTTTGATATACATTGTTTATATCGTTATATCGTGCCGCCTGCGAAACAAAGGCGGCTCAACTTGGAGCCCCCGACCTTGCATCAACAAGTTGTTTTCTACCATCCTTTCAATGCAATGCTCCTTGATTGACCAAGGAATCAGTTGACGAAGTGGCCAGCGAAAGAAAGCACATGGCCTGGCCGTCTGGATCCAGGATCTTGGTCGGACATCTGGGGCTGGAAACGAGACATCTGACTGGCATTTTGTCGTGAGACATGAACAAAAGGGGCTTAGGCAGGCCGAAAAAGCAGGCCGAAGCCCCGTGCTAGAACAGTGGACGGGGAAGCAGATGAGGAGCACCCCATGACGAATGTTGTGGTGGTGGATTTTGTGAGCGGTTCTGTGAGCGGAGTTTCGGCCGCAAGTCCCACGGAGGCAATGCAGTGATGAGGCAATGCGGTAATGCCGTCGTAATAGATGGCGAAGTGGCAGTAGAGACCCTTGGCTCCTTGGCGCCCTTGTTTGTTGATCTGCGGATTCCATTAGAAAGTCCAACCTTTTCCATCTTGGATTTCCAACCAAGGACGAAACGAAACGAGATGACGGGGAGCATATCATGACTATCATGACCATTTCTCGAACCACACGCCGTGGCCCGTGACGCGTTCACGGTTTTGGCCGCTGCATGCACGTGCTTACCATCAACCCCACGAGAAAAGCATGCAAGACTCGGCGCCTCCGGGTCTGCCCTAGATCGATCCTTTGTAACGGCAGACTCTGCGATGGAAGTGGTGATGCATTTTCCAACCTTGGCAGGTACTAAGGGTGGATAGCAGGCACCTACCTAGTAAGTAGGTAAGTAGGTTCCTACTTAGTAGTAGGCAGGCAGGCAGCATAGGCATGCTTACGCTTATGCCCATGTGCGCCTGCCATTTATTCATGCAGCCAGGCTCCTTCCGACTTCCCTTCCATGTTCCTTCCAACTTGGAAGTTGTCCGGTGCGGCTGTGCGTGTGTGTGTTTTACGGGAGTTTGTTTCTGTCGAGTTGCCTGGTACAAATCCGTACCGTTTATAAGTAAGGTCTGTAAGTAAGTACCTACGAGGTACCGAGGTGTCTTTCTTGTCTGTCCGGCGGGGTTTTCGAGTTCCCGGCCAGGCGACGCAGTCGCACCGGACTGTACACAGTTCACATGCTGCTCTTCACATCGCGTGATGGCCATGGTGCTGATTTCATCTCATCAAGTACGGCATGCAGCTCAGCTCGGTAGATACCTAATAAAACATGAACGGCCCAACAAGGTTTGTTGCTCCATGTCCTCTTTGGGCCTGGGCCTGGGCCTGAGCCTGACCGACAGGGCACAGCTGCCACAGCATGCCCTGCAATGGTTCATGGTGAGCCTCACGGGAGAAGGGGGCCGGAGATTATTTGACAGACGAATACACATCTGTGCACTTGTTCTCCGATGCAAAGTTGTCGGCTCAGCTTGTGGGCAAGAGGGCAGAGCAAAGAGGGGAAAAAAAAAAAACCCCAAGTAAGCGGATAGCCTGGAGGCTGGCGATGCAGACTGCAGACTGCATATTGCAGATTGCAGATATTCCCCGCCCTGCTCCACCGAGTCCACCCGACAGGCCCGCCCTGTGCCCGATGGCTGCCTTCAGCCCCGACATCTGGAACCTTCAACCCCGGACGGGGGTTCCAATTGCGCCGTGAAAGTCAAAAAAAAAAAAAAAGACCAATTGCTACGGAATTGCAAGGCTGCGGGCCGTGTGGGTTTTCCATGTACAAGACATCAAGATGCATCAAGATGGAAGGCAGTAACTTTGTCACGCTTGACGCGGAGTGTATTCCATCACCAGTACCAGTCACCAAATCCCTGCCTTTGCCTCTTATAGACCCAAAATCATAACAACAGTCATAACAGTAGTAATAATGGCAATACTAATGGCAATAACAAGACGGGCGGTCACACTGGTCCCGAATGATGCCAAATGTTTTACCATGCACTCATGTCGACGTTCAATGCCAAGTCGAGTGACGGATGGTCTCAAGGTTAATACAAAGACGGCGGCAATCCCGGCAGGATGACGTTTGCCGGGTTCTGCTTATCTTCTTGGGGCCAAAAACCAAATACCTGGTGAGTAAAGAGGGAATCTGAGGCTGTCTGAGGCTATCTGAGGCTATCTGAGGCTATCCGCGACGTGTTAGGAGGCAGGTATGTGTGTCATGATATTGCCAGTTTCATAGGGTCACCCGACGACCATCAGGCGCAGGTACTGACTGGTATGTAGGTGACCAGACATGAATCACATTTTGATCTGCAAGGATTCGTACTTGAGTACTACTCACCCTACTTAGGTAAGTAGCTTTCAGTCCTATACCTTTCGTACTTTGTGTACTTCCACAAGAACGGTGGTAGATAGGTCGGTACTTACCTAAGTAGTACTTATATACATGCTCCCGGATGGAGTGCATGTTGCTCGCTTCCAGCGCAAGGAACACGTACAGAGACTGCACATGTGTACATGGAGTATGGATCATGTCTTGATGCTGTCTGACTGATGAACTGCCAGTGACCGCGTTGGCCGCCTTGACACAGAATACGTGACTGGACATGGAATTGCATGTCGGCTGCAATACTGAATTCGGCCTTGGCTAAGTGCTACCTACCTAGTAGGTACCTACCTGGGTAGGTACTTGGTTGAAAGCGGTCCCCTCACGGGGACGCTGGGGAACGCTCAACCCGCCGGACGTTGCGCTGCCAAGATGGCAGTAGGCATGGAATGCCACGGGGGCTATTATTGTGAAGCAAGTACTTACTCACCTAAGTAAGTACCTAGTACGTAAATTAAGCAAGTAGGGTCCCTTTTTTTCAGTGCACGCGAGCCCGAGGTTGAGTAAGTACCTGCTGCACATGTGTAGGTATGTACCTTCCTGCAACGGCGTGAGTCCATGACTACCAAGATGGAAGCTCAGAGGCCATGAACAACTCGACCTCGTCTTGCCCTGTAACCTTCCAAGTTGCTTGAAAGTCAACGTCGCATGCTGCCTCCCAGCTGCCTCCCAGCTACCTCCCGTTCGCCAGACCATGTCACTGCTTCCTGGCAGCCGCAGCCGACTCCTGACTTGCTCTTGTCTTCCCCTGCTCCTTCCATGCTCCCCTCCGCCATTCGTCTCTCTTTCTCCCCCCCCCCCCCTCCCTTCCTTCACCCCTGCCTTCTTTTAGCCCCCCCCCCCTTGAACGCGCCATCTGAGCCAACCACGCGTCGTTATCCGCCTCCCTTGCTCGGCCTCCTGTCCGCCTGTCCACCTGCTCAAGTCCTCGTTGGTTCTGGGGGTTTGTTCAGATGCTTAATGCTGGCAAACGGAACGAGCTGTCAGCCCTGCTCCGTCCTCGGTGCTAAGCATAAGGGGAAAAGGCATAAGGGAAAAGGGAAAGGGGAAAGGGCAGCAAGGTCACTGGCAACTGGCAACTGGCAACTGGCAACTGGCAACTGGCAACTGGCAATGAGCGGCAAGCGACAATCAATAAACGTTTCTCGATTTCCCGCCCTTCCCTGGTTTGGCTCTTTGGCCGCACACGCCCCATCCCCCACCCCGCCGCACCCCTCCCCCCTCTTCTCCTCCAACCCTGGCTCGCCCGTCAAGCCCATCGTGCAGCCGTTCCCCTCGCCCCTCCTCCTGTCCTGCAACTCCCCATCCAACTCACTCCCCATCCCCATCCCTACCCACCTCAAGGCCTCCACCTCCAACGTCCCGACTCCTGTTGCTTCTTGTCAGGTTGTTGCTTGAATACAATACACCACACGACGGCCACAATCCAGCTCCCGTTGTCCGCGTCTCCATCCTCTCCAGTCCGGCCTATTGCCGCGAGCTTCTCTGCGTCTCGACGCCTCTAATAGCTGGCGACCCCAGTGCTTTGCTCGCATCCCTCCTCCTCCATCTCACTCTCCACCACCACCACCACCACCACCACCACCACCACCACCACCACCACAAACCAGACACCACAAACACCACCACAACCACCCATAACCACCACCATCTCCTCCTCTCCTCCTCCACGGTCGCGTCCACTCCCGGCCAGGGCACCAGCGATCCCTCGCCTTCGTACCTACTCACTCTGTATTGAGCCTCTGCTTACGCCGCCCCTCAACCATATCCATCGTTCGCGGCGCGACTCGGCCACTGCTCTGTGACTCGACTCCACACGTCGCGCTGCTCGTCGCCTCGTCGCCGGGTCTGCAACACGCTGCGGTCGGACGTCGTCTTGGACCTCGTGTCTGTCGCGCATCTCCTGTTGCGACGACCGCCGTTGTCGCACTTGAGCCCGCGCCCGCGCCCGCGCTCTCGTACAAAGGTGAATCCAAGAAAGAGACGCTCATTTCGCTGTTGCTGCTTTGATTGTTTTCTGTTTTCTGTTCCCATCTTCCCTTTTTTTTTTTTTTTTCTTCCTTTTCTTTTTTTTCCCTGCCGCTGTTTCGTCATCGTCATCTCGCGTGTCTGCGGGGCCTTTTTGGCTGCCCGTTTCCCGTTGCGCCTGGCCGAGGCGTGTGTCTGTCTGCCTGGCCGTCGTCATTCTCGCCGTCGCGCGCGCCCGCGGCCACCGACTGCGGGCTGGAGCGGCTGCCTCCTGCTGCCTCCTGCTGCCTCCTGCTGCCTCCTGCTGCCTGCTGCCCACTGCTGCCTGCTGCCTGCTCCGGATCCTCGAGCTTGGGTCGTCTTGGTCTGAGCCGCATCGACCCGCTCGCCTCTGCTTTCTGTCTGGCGTCCCATCCCAAATCGCCTGAGGATTCCCTTGCGCCACCGCCGGTCACCGTCGACGTCCAGCCTGGTACGGTGCCACCTGCTGGCCTCCCCCGGCCTGCCTGCGTGCCTGCGCCTGTGGACAGCTGCTGGCTGGTCTGTCTGGCCTGCTTTGTTGCGGTGCTTCTCCCCCCCCCCCCTCCTTCTTTCCCATCTCCACCAACTGCTATTACCGCCTGCCGCCGCCTGCCCAGACAGACGCCCCACGTCCGCCTCTCGATCTGCACGGTCCAGGCTGTTTGACTTGCACCCTAGTTCACGCTTGCGCTTCTCTCAGACCAACTACTTCACGACACGTCGCCGTCGTCGCTTCCAAACTATCGCGGTTCCTGTTCTCGGCTCATTCGACATGTATGCCGGAAGGCCAAGCAGCGCGGATAGTGCGACGATTGACCCAGCAGATCTCAATTCTCCAGGTGAGCGATTCCGTTCTTCCATGATCAATAAAAAGTCGTGCAGGTCCATCATCCATCATCGAAAGCTTGGGCAGATGGCCTGCGCGCTCCTTGAGCGCCGTCCTACGTGCCGCTTCGGGTCGCGCGCAGCTTGCCATGGTCTCAAGTGTCGCGGGCCTTCCATCTACTCGGGTAGAGGCGCGTTGTCATGTTGGGCTTTGCTGGCAATGACTCGCGTTCTAATCTGGCGCAAAACGCCATGGGAATTTTTTTTCATCTTGTTCGCGTTGCTGACCATGGTGCCATGGCAGCCCTACCCAACTCGACGCTCCGTGGTCTGAAGCGGAGCCGGCCCTCGGACCCTCAGACGATTCTGCAGCCCGGTGATGACGGTATGTCGTGCCAGGTCTCGCGTAACTTGACCTCTCTACCTTGCCTTGCGCGACCACGCGCAGTGCGACTGTGCGCCACTATATGATATCGCGAGCGGCAACGCAATTTCGAGCTTCCATCTTCCCGAGCCGTGTCACTCGGTCGACTGTCCTGACTACCAGTGCATGAATGATGACGAGGCGGACGTGTTGATTTTTCAGGAGCCTTTTTTGTCTTTTTCGTTTTCTCTGTCTTTCTTTTCTTTTTCTTGTTTTTTTTTACCGATTTTTTTTTTGTCTCTGACACAGTCACGCATCTTTCGTTAAACCTCGACACATTGATGCTAACTTACGGTCTTGTAGCAAATTCTCCGCCTCAACCGAAACGAATAAGGCCAATGAAGTCTTCCGAGACTTCTGGGCAGCCGCCCGCGGCCGGGTCGAATCAGGCTGGAGCGCCGCCCCAGACTCCTCAGTCGCAAAGCTCTGCCTTGCCGAGCCAGACAACACCCGCCTATACGCCGGTCCAAACAGGTCCACCTCCCAAGACGACGCCGACCAAACCCACCGTCAAGGCCCTGCCAACAGTTCGAGACCATACCACGGACCAACTCAACCAGGCTGGAGATGAATATCTGCCAAGGGAAATTGACGAGTACGGCGAGAAAAAGGTCATGGCCAATGGCCAACTCCTCGGAAATCGCACATATCGATGCCGTACCTTTCTCGTGCCCAACAGAGGGGACAAGCTCTTCATGCTTGCCACGGAATGCGCCAGAGTTCTGGGCTACCGCGATTCTTATTTGCTCTTTAATAAGAATAGGTCCCTCTTCAAGATCATCGCCAGCCAGACCGAAAAGGATGACCTTGTCCAGCAGGAGATTTTGCCATTTTCGTATCGATCGAGGCAGATTGCCATTGTGACGGCCCGGTCCATGTTTCGACAGTTTGGCAGCCGAGTGATTGAAAATGGTCGCAGAGTCAGGGACGATTACTGGGAAACCAAGGCCCGCAAACAAGGATTCACAGAGGCAGACCTGGCCGGCGAGAAGAGACCGGGCGCCGCCAAAGCCCGTGAGGCTGCCGAAGCGAGTAACCATTTCCTCATGAGTGGACCCCCCGCGGAAATCGTGTACAATGACACCCCCGGACCCTACCCTGGTGCTCCTCCGACACATCTAGTCCAAGCAGGTATGATGGGAGCGCCACCTGTAAACGTTTCGCGAATGCCCGGATTAACCGTCGGGGCAGAGTTGGGCGACACTCACCCGAGGGATTTTAGTGGCATCATCAAAGGCGGCCCTCGCCAGGAGATAACCGGTCCGGCCTACCAGGACCAAACCAGGCCGTCACCCTTGGGAGAGATTCATTCTCAGGCTCACCATGCTGCAGACTTCAACAGGTCTGTAAATCAGCAGCGCGAGATGAGAGGCGATTACTTGCAGGGAATTTGGCGTCGTCCCCACGAGCAGCCGGCCTCATCTACGTTGAATCCTGCGGGAGCATCTACGGAGACGACGGTCGCGACGACTAGGCCATCGAGCTCGCCACATACCGCCGCTGCAGGTGTGTCTCAGCAGCCAGTGGTGTCCTCTCGAAGTCCCCAGCTGATGATGACGGCAGCTCCTTATTCACAGTCCATTCACGCTCAAAACACGCTTGGTTAGTATTCAGCCCTCTTTTCCGTCCGCCCCTACCTTTTTCTTTTCTTTTCTTTTCTTTTCTCTTCTTTTCTTTTCTTTGTTTTTTGAACCTCGTGAGATTCGTAGCTAAAACGCGCGACGTTATAGGTTCAGCTGGAAGCGGTAGCATGAGCCAGGGCACACCGAGTGGATATAACTACCCACCCAACCAGGCCATGTGGTCACGAAACAGCCAGACTCCTCACCACAATTACGGTAGTTATACCACGCAATCCCAGGCTCCTCACCCTTCACAGTCCCCAGCCCCTCATCTCCGCCAACCAAGCACCGGTCAAATCCAACCAAGCATGCCCTTCCCAGGCATGGCAAGCATGCAATACGGATCCAGCCAGGGCATGTATTCTGCGGATCAGACGCCCAGGCAGTACATGTCTCAGAGTGCTTCCGGTGGAGCACAGGGATCACAGTCATGGTCTGGCCAGCACTCGCCACCTCCTCAGTGGTGGTCACAACCCCAGCAGCCGCAGTGAAGCTCTTTTATTCCCCGCGCCGCTTTGGAGCTCTTGAATGAATCCTCGACTTCATATGTCAGTCAGTGAGAAAGAAGAAAGTGGCGGGAGAGAGCGAGTGAGACAGAGAGAAAGAGAGACCTCTTTTGAGTAGATCGGTCTGTTGACCCTGTGGTGGATTTTTCCTTGTATTAGCCTGTCTATTTGTCTTTTCATGTGACTACACTGGTCACAGCATCCCGGGATACCCAAGAACACAGACCGGTTGGGGAGGCTATGTGCTTTGGGGCTATTGAGCCTTTTGAAATTGTGTATAGCATTTTGTCCGGGACCGGATAGAGGAGTCGGGCGGCTGGTTCTATTTGTCTTCTGCTTTGTGCTTTGTGTCTTTTGGTTTTTTTTTTTTTTTTTTTTTTCCTTTTTTCTCTCTCACTTTTTTTTTCTAAGGACACGCATCTGGACTGCCCTCGGTCGTGTCCTTGATTGGAACTGGACTGCAAGGCATTTACTATATACACCGCTCCTTCATTTTCAACTATTTATTGCCTCTTACGACTACTTTTTCTTATTCTACTCTCAATGCTTCTCAAAGTACGGGATTACTTGGCTCAATCAGGCTAGATGTGTGCGTGATGGCCTGGACTAGTTGCCACTCTACTGGTACACGACGCGACGCATCCTGGAATTGGAGATGCACACTGCATATCGGTCGCACCGCTTTACTCTTCACGCAGGGTTCGCAGATTTGGTCAAGAAGCCTTGGATCGTTTGGCTCAAAAAAAAAAAAAAAAACATAGAGCCTCGGATGTGCATATGAATCAGACGTTCTAGTCTCGACTTGATGGCCGCGGGAAAGATTGATGGGCAAGACACTGATTCTATCCGACATCTGATTTTTTTTTCCCTTTATTTGTTCCCCTTTACTTTTGATTTCTTGCTTCTTCACACCCCTCTTTTCATACATGAATGGACGATAACTTTTTTCCTAAGACGATTTGCAACGCAATCAGCGGGCATCTTGCCTTGACTCTATTTCCGCCCCTGTTATTTTTTTTATATTCGCTGCGCTGGACTTGCCAAGACAAGTGGTACATTTTGGCCTTTTCACACGTTCTGTTGGTTTTCGTTTCATTTTCATTGGTTCTTCCTTATTTTCTTATCTTTTTTTCTCTATTCTTTCCCCTCTTTTTCCTCCAAACTGGCTTGAATGTTTTGCTCTTTGGCAGAATGGGACATACAGGACGGTCAAGGGAACCACTATGAGACGATAGGTAATACCCCAGGGGCGTTGTATTCGACGGTTCCTTCTTGATTGCATTCCGCCAAGTCCAGATATTTCGTTTTTTGGGGCGGGATATTCTCTTTCTGTCTGGTCCTGCCGGTACTGTTCATGTGGATCAGTTAATGTGCATCAGAGGGAGCATTTTGGGAATGAAAATGCCTTATAGCTGCCAGACGATCTGGATATTTGCCTTTTTCTAGTTTTCTATCTGGTCTTGGTACTTTTTTTTTTTTTCTTTTTCTTTTTCTTCCTTTCTTTCTTTTTTCCTTTCTTTCTTCTTCCTTTCTCTTTTTTCTTTTCTCTGTTTTTTTTCTCTATTTACCTTTTTTCTGCTTCTTTCGATTCAATCCAAGTCTGAAACTCATTAGTATGTGGGAACCTTTGGGGGGACATTTGCTGGTTTTTATATAGTTTAAATAAGGGAGGCTCTTATGCCGATTCGGTGTGTGCGTGTGTATATGTGTGTATGTATGCATGTATGTATATTTGTATGTGTATGTGTCTGTGTATATATGTAATGTATGTATATGTATGTATATGTATGTATATGTATGTATATGTATGTATATGTATGTATATGTATGTGCATCTCTACGTCTACTAGACCGGATATCCCGTCAAACCTTCACCGCCAAGCTCAAGAGGACTACAACTTTCTCATTTCCTTCTCACTCTCTTTAATAGGCATCTACATAGCACTTGTCATGTGAATATCAGGCGACCTAGTTATAAAGACCCTTTCTTAGACTGGCCATCCTCTTTTCCCACTAGGTCGTGGCTTATTACGTATTTAGGGGGCTGACTTGTAGGGCTTTGTCGTATAAGCTTTTCTGTAGCCGCTAAATCTCATGAGTATGGTGAAATGAGGAAGTAAGAAGGCATGGGTGCGAGCCATAAGGACTATCAGTCCAGAAGGATACGTGCTCGATGTACATGTATTGAGATGACTTATGACTCATCACTCAAGATATACGAGACCTGTGAGTCGAGCGGCAGCAACGTCCATCGGAATCGCCCTCAGAATCAACATCAATTACCCACGTGTGTCCGATTCCTTGACCGTTGAGAAGCCTCCTCCTACGCCACGGGAGTATCCATGTCCCGTTGCCAAGGCTGGAGAGAATATGACCCGACTTGGGGTCTGTTTAGGTCACGGCCGCCGGACGAGCTATCGAATGGAACCTGAACCCACTGAGGCGGTCTATCATCACTGCATGTTGAACCTAATCGTCGACCTTGGCCAAAGGCAAAAGAAGTATGAGAGTCGATACCGAATACGCACCCATTTCAGAGGGGCCATTACGAAATAGAAGAATACAATAAAGATAAGATAAAAGGTTCCCCCCGCCGCCATGATGTCAATGGAGGAGGGGGGATATACTATACAATACTTCTTACACCCCCAAACCCTCTAATATAACATGGTGTTCAAGTTGCGCTACATTATCCCCTTGACTACGCTCCCAATGCTCAACCTCCTTGGTCAACTCAAGGATGCCACATTATCCCATCTCTTGCCAACTATACCATCCATCGAGTGCGCAGCGCCCCCTCTGCCCCTCCTAATCACTTTCATCCCCCCCCAATGCCTCATCCGCGTCCTCCAATACATCCTGCGTCTCGCGGACGTGAGAGCCCCCGTTCTCTTCCGTGTCTTGCTCTGCTTCCTCGTCGTCGTCCTCCTCCCCTTCTTGTTCCTCCTCCCCTTCGTCTTGGTTGTCGTCGTTGTCGTCATCCTGCACATCCCTCTCCTCCTCCGTCTCGGCATCTACATCCCCCTCGTCTTCATCCGCACCATTGCTGTCCACCCTCGCCTTTTTACTCCGCGGGCCGTCATCCCTCTCTGACAAAACGGTAGTGTCTGCCATGGTGGTGTCGTCGTCTTGGTGGTGGCTCTCGAGTTTGGTGGTCTTGGCTTTTTGTCGGTAATGGGTGCGTTTTTCAGTCTGGATCTGGTTGAACTCTTTTTTGGTGTTAGTTCTTTTTTTCTCACCTTGCGCTACCCTAAACATGCTGCATCATGCCCCTTCACTCTAGAAGCAGACTCACTCGCAAATTCCGCCTCGAGGGGCTGCTTCAGAAACTCAAACTCAATCTCGTCGAGCGCCTTGAATACATCGGCGGGGGATATCGTCTTTCTGCTAGCGCTGGTGGTGTGTTCGTTTGCACTGGTTGTGAGGTGTTAGCAGACAGGCTGAGCTAGACTGAGAGGTAATCTTCGGGCCAGAGAAAAGGGGAAAAGGAAAAGGGAAGGGGAAAAACGCACTGCGAAGCAAGGTAGTTGATAAACACGGTGGCGCTCTTGCTCATGGCCAGAATGGCATTCGCCTGGATCTGCGTGTTGGGGGGTAAGACGCCCTTGGCGAGGCGGGTGATGATGGATTTGGGGAGCATGAGGTCCTGTAAGGAAGGGTTAGTAGAGGGTTTGAGGTATTTTTTTACAAAGAAAATTATAAAAGAAAGGAAAACAAAGGAAGAAAGGAAGAGAGAGAGAGAGAAGAGAGAGAGAAGAGAGAGAGA
>AFRA01001182.1:0-12531 GCA_000223055.1 Claviceps fusiformis PRL 1980
GTTTTTTTGTTTTTTTTTTTAGTTTTTTTTTTTAGTTTTTTTTTTTAGTTTTTTTTTTTTTTTTCCTTTTTTAGTGAAATAAAAGGATCTGTTGTCACACATTTGCGGCCACTGCACGACTGCAGGAGTGTTTTCTCCGGTTCAGGAGTATTTTGCAAAGTCCCAGACCACATACCATGTACCTCGTCGGTGCAGTAGGTACCTACCTAGTACTTAAGTACCTAGGTACTTAATTTTGAAATCGTTCTCTGCAAGCGGCTCAAGTGGCGCACGCGGACGGATCCACTATAGCTTCCCTCCATCCAGCCCAGCCACTTTCTCCGAAGCTTGTGCGACGTCGCTGTCAAGCATCACCGGCGTCGTCGACTGGCATCAACATCGAAACGCTCAAACTGGCTCAGCCCCTTCCCCTCTGATGAGCCCCCGCCCCCTGCGGCCGTTCCCATTCCCCCTGAATGTCGGCACCGACATCTGCCAAATCTCACGCATCTACGGCATCCTCAACGGCCCCCGCCGCACCCGCTTCATCAATCGCATCTTGGCGCCCGAGGAAGTGAAGCAGTATCAGTCGCGGTTTGGTGCTGACCACGCGAAGAATGAGGTTGCGCGGGATTTGAAGGAGACGGAGTTGTGGAAGAGGGCTGCGTTTGTGGCAGGGCGGTATGTTTTGGTTTTTTTTTTTTTTTTTTTTTTTTTTCGCTCTCTTCTCTCTCTCTTCTTCTTTCTTTCTTTCTCTTTCTTTTCGTTCTTTTTTTTTTATCCCTCTTCTTCCTCTTCTTCCATTCCCCCCTTTGAATCACGGATGAGTCGTATCAAGTTGACTGACAAATGCAAACTCATCTGCATACAGCTTCGCCGCCAAAGAAGCCGCCATCAAGGCCCATTCTCACAGAAAACTGACCTTTCATGACATCGTCGTGGAGCGAAGGACGACGCCCAAGTCGGAGGAAGGACTGGGGAGCGGTCCGCCTGTGGCGAGAATCAAGGCCTGGTCTGATGCGGGTGGTGATGGCGAGGGTAAGGCTGACGGAGATGGAGATGTGAGCGCCTTGATTTCCATTAGCCACGATGGAGATTATGCGACGGCGGTGTGTGTTGCGCATGACACGAGTATGTGATTACGAGTGCGTTTGACGGGTTGGATGCTGGATGTTGGATGCTTGTCTGCGGTGGTGTCGGGTCTGTCTGGGGGGGGGGGGGGTTGGCGTTTGGAATTTGGAGTCAGGACGTGGACAGGAATCGGAAGGACTTTGAAGATGCGCGATGAGGACAATTAGGCGGACGAAGATGATTTTTTTTCTGATGTCCTTTTTTTTTTTTTTGGTTTTCTTCTCTCTTCCTGTTTTCTCTCCTCCCCCCCCCCCCCCCTTTGAATGCAGTCACTCGCAAATTGACCCACTACCGACTGACTACCCCAGTAGACAGGTCAGTGACTCGGTCCTGATAACCAACACCGCGCCGCTGCCACTGCCGTTGATTGTTCGTTCTTTCCATCTCCATCTTTCTTTTTCATGTCTGTCTGTCGTCTTCCTCCCCTTCCTCCCCTCCCCTTCTCCTCTTCACCTCGTTCGGTCCTTCTTCGGTCCCTTCTTCGGCCTCTCCCTCCCCCGTCGCCGATTCAGCACACGCCGCAGTGACCGCACCTCTTCGCTCGTGCGGCCATGAACGTCGTGATCCACAAGTTTGGTGGCCATGAATTCTCGCCAATGCGGAGCCGTGTGACGGCCGCCGATGCTACCGTCCTTCATCAGCCACAGCGTTTTGTCGGCCGGTGCGTCGTGAAACCTGTTCCCTTTTCAGTCGGCCTGCTGAGCTTTGCCCCGTTTGCCGTTTCGGGAACAAACGGACATACAGTCGATTGACATATCAACGGTCTTCATGTTGGCCCGCTAACAAAGTCTCAGCATCGCATCGACCGTGTTGCAAATCCCGTGGATTGTCCAGGCTACCACTGCCGCTCGATCGGGTTTTCCACAAGCCATTGTAATTGCCCTGTCGGCCATTCTCATCGTCCTTCACCTCGTTCGGCGACGCACTTCACCTCGTCTCCTCCTGCAACCCTCCACCAAGGCCAAGAGACCGTCTGGAATTCGTTGCGAGTATGAGCTGCTGTCGCAGATCAGCCGGGCCGCGGCATTGTCGTTCCTCGCTGTGGCCTTCTTCCAAGGGCACACCCATGTCCTCGATGTTCTTCTCCTTGCCTACGTCTTTCTTCTCGGCTTAGCTCGCCTCGTACGAGATATTCCATGGCGCCATGCAGCCCTGCATCAGGTCAATTTCCTTCTCCTTGCTGAGCTCGCCATCCTATGCACGGCCCAGCTTCTTCCGTGCATCGAAATCGACTTTGCCTGTAAACCAGACGCCAGCGTTCTTGCTGCCAGCGTGGCCACGGCCCTTGCTCTCGCCGTGGCCGCATGCACCCCTCGCGAGTGGATGCAACCTCTGCTGACCGAAGAGATACCTGGTTTCCAAGTCCCGCACGAGCCTGCTCCCGAAGAAGCCTGTAGTTGGGTTGATTATTACTGCACCTATCAATGGCTGACACCCATCATCTGGAAGGGTACGCGAGGCAAACTGGACCTGTCCGGTATTCCCAAGCTGGCGTGGTATGATGAGCCTCTCTATCTCCTTCGTCAGATCCAAAAAGCCAGAGCCCTGTGCAAATCAACCTTCTGGACCACTCTGCGTTTCCAACGTACCGAGTTGTCCTTGATGGCCCTCTGGATCGGCCTCTCCTACATTGTCGAGAATGTGGCTCCCTTTGGCATGTTCAAATTGCTCGCCTTCCTCGACGACCCCGAATCTGCCGCGTACAAGCCCTGGCTTTGGTTGCTGCTCACCTTCTTCGGCCCTCTGCTTCGCTCCATTCTCTTCCAGGCATATGTGTTTACTTCGACACGCCTGATTGTGCGCATCAAGTCCGCCATGACGCAGGAGCTCTACCACAAGGCACTGGGGTCCATGGAGCTCGAGGACGACCCTTTTTCGAAAGTGTTTGATGACGACGGCGACAAAGAAACAGAGCAAAACAAGGAAACAAACACGAAATCCACGTCCGCCGGTCGACTCGCTAATCTCATGGCCGCCGACATTGACGCCATCTTTCGATCTCGAGACATGATGATTGTCCTCGTCGGAGTTCCCGCCGGAACCTTGGTTTCCGTCATTGGCTTGTATCGAATGCTTGGATGGGCTTCCGTCGTCGGGGTTTCCATCTTGGTCCTCGCAACACCCATCTCCGTCGTGCTCGGTAGACTGCTGTATAGCGCGCAGAAAAGGGTGCGAAAGGCTCAGGATGCGAGAATATCGCTCATTACCGAATATCTTGCTTCCATCAAGGTCATTAAATATTTTGCTTGGGAGAAGCCCGTTACAGAAAAGATTCTCCAATCTCGTGCCCTCGAGCAAAAGAACCTGTGGGACATTTCCGTCCTGCAAGTCGTCATCAACCAGATGACTCAAGTGTTTCCCTACCTTGCCCTACTTGTCATGTTTGCGTTGCACGTCATCGTCGATCAGCGCCGCTTGACTGCTTCTACCGCCTTCACAAGCGTGTACTTGGTGAAAAACATCCGACGAAACATCATGATGGCCAGCGCTTTTGCACGCATGTTTGCCGGCACATTGGTTGCGTTTGGCAGACTGGATAAATACTTTGCTAGCACCGTGCCCCTGGTCCAGTATGCCGAGGGCCCTCTCCGCATTGAAAAGGGCCATTTTCGCCGCAGCAAAAAGGCCACGTTCGCCCTGGAGGACGTCACCATCGAGTTCGTCCATGGTGGTCTCAATGTTGTTACCGGCCCGAGTGGCAGCGGAAAGTCCACTCTCTTGCTCGCAATCCTGGGCGAGACCTACTTGGAAGGCGGTTGTGTTACGGTTCCTGCGGATATTGCTTACGCCTCGCAAACCTCTTGGCTGCAAAACCAAACCATCCAGGAGAATATTCTCTTTGGCGGCAGCATGGAAAGGACACGCTATGATCGGATCCTTGTGGCTTGCTGTTTGCCAGAGGACCTGCGTGAGTTGCCCATGGGCGACCAAACCACGGTGGGGGAAAACGGGGCCTCGTTATCCGGTGGACAGAAAGCGAGAGTGGCTTTGGCCAGAGCCCTGTATTCCAAGGCGCCTCTCGTACTCCTCGATGATGTTTTCGCGGCTCTGGATGCCAAAACGTCTGCGGGTGTGTGGAAATATTGCTTCTGTGGTGACCTGCTCAGGGGTCGAACCGTCGTTCTCGTTACGCAGGTGCCTTGGATCTCTTCGCAGGCCGACTTCTCTATTGTGCTGGAAAGGGGACGAGTCAAGAGTGCAGAACCCAACATCGGGGTGGTCCGTCGACCTGTCAAGATTGCCGAGGTGTTGGGCGGAGACTCTGAAAACAGCAAAACGACGGATTTCAACTCTACTCCTCCAGAACCCGAACTGCAGTCTGGCAGTGATGCTTTTAATGATCCGAACAAGGTTGCTGGTGCTTCTGGTGCTGCTGCTGCCGCCGCCACCGCTTCTGCTCAAGGGATTCCGCTCAAGAGCATCGTCGACCAGGAGATGAAGGCATCGGGCGCAGTGGGCCGATGGACCATGGTTCACTACCTGCGATATTTTGGCCATCCCCTTTTCGCTGTCTCCTGCCTACTGGGCCTATTCTTGGCCAATGCTTTCTATTTTGGCACCAATTTCTGGCTCTCTGTCTGGGTGGAAGCATATGACAAGGACAACGCGGCCAATGTCGATGTCGTGTACTTTTTGAGCATTTTCGCCACCCTGATTCTTCTCGAGCTGACATCGTACGGCTTCATGGTCATCATGTTCGAATGGGGTGGTTGGCGCGCGGCAAGACGACTGCACAACGACTTCATCCACTCCATCTTGGGAGTCCCCCTCTCTTGGTTCAAGACCGTATCCATGGGCCGGATCACCAATCGCTTCTCCGGTGACATGTCATCCATTGATGGCATGCTCAGCGGCATGCTCCTTCGAACCGTAGACATTTTCATGTCCATGTTTTTCCGACTCGGCGCCGTGAGCTCCATCATGCCCATATTCATGATACCAGCACTCATCACTTGCTTGATTGGCGTGGCCATTGGAGAAATGTACACCCGCACGGCCGTCGTCATCAAGCGTCTCGCCTCCTCGGCGCAATCCCCCGTCTTTTCCCAGTTTGCCGACACGCTCGCAGGACTGGCCGTCATTCGTGCGAGAAAGGGAAAGGTTGACGATTTCGCGTACCAGCTCGCCGATAAACTCCGCATCTGGTCTGCCGCGTCAGAAGCGAATTACAATTGCAACCGCTGGGTCGGTATTCGCATCGACTTTGTCACGTCGCTTGTGTCCCTCTTTGCCGGTGTCATTGCCATCTCCAAAGCTGGGTTGGTGGGAGCTGGACTGGTTGGTTTCTCTCTCACCAATGCCAACGACCTCAGCCAAACTGTGCTGTTCATGGTACGCGCCATGAACGACGTCGAGGTTGAGATGCAAAGTGTAAGAAGAAAAAGAAATTGTCCCCCCGCCCCCCCCCCCCCTTTTTTTTTTTCCTTTTTTTTTTTCTTTTCGTATCCTTCAATCTTGATAGCATGTCCTATATGCTCACATCGGGCATCGCAATATGATATAGTTTCACCGTGTCAAGGAATACGTCAAATTGGAGCCCGAAGACGAGCACGATGAGCCGTATGCTGAAGAGGGCGAGAGCGAATATGTCGACGACGAATCACACATCATTCCTAAAAACTGGCCTCGCTCGGGCGAGATCGAATTCCGCAACGTCACCATTCGATATGATCCAGATGGTCCAGATATCCTAAGTGATGTGAATCTCAAGATTCGGGCTGGAGAGCGAGTCGCCGTGGTTGGCCGCACAGGGTCTGGCAAGAGCACAGTTCGTTTATTCTTATTTTGCATTTTTTTTATGATTATTCTTATTGCCCTTTTTTATTGCCTTTTATTTCTTATTCCATTGATCAAGAAAAACTCAACTTCATCATGAAAAAGAAGGGGAAAAAAGAAAACTAACATGCGACTCCCCTTTAGCTTGTTTTGTCTCTTCTCCGCTTCACCGACATTGTCTCGGGACAGATTCTGTTCGACGGCATGGATATCACCAGGATCCCTCGTCGTCGTCTCCGGGAGAGCCTCACCATCATACCGCAGGAGGCCGTTCTTTTCCATGGTTCTGTCGAGTCCAACCTGGATCCGACCGGCAGGGTGCCCCGTGAGCAGCTTGACAAGGCCCTCGGCCACTGCCAAGGCATTGCGTCCTTTTCCGGCAACGCGGCGGGAGACGGCGAGAACAACGAGCATGGCGGCCCCAAAGATGGCGCGCGCAGCCAGGCCCAAGCGATTACGTTGTCGACCGAGGTAGACGCGCGGGGCGAGAACTTTTCTCACGGCCAGCGACAGGTGCTCTCCCTCTGTCGCGCTCTGGTTCGCAGGAGCAAACTCATGCTTCTGGATGAGGCTACGGCGAGCATGGACTACGAGACAGATCGCGGCATCCAGCAAGTGCTCCGCAAGGACCTGGAAGACGCACACGACAACCGCACCCTCATCACCATTGCGCATCGTCTGCGGACCATTATCGATTATGATAGTGTTGTTGTCATGAGTGCTGGGAGGGTCTTGGAGTAAGTGGCAGACGCGTGTGTCAATATCACAACTACCAATCACAGCTTCCCAAATCACAGCTAACCCATCTTCAAGATACGGTTCCCCGAAATCCCTCTACCGCGCCAAGGGTGCATTCCACGACATGGTCTACCACAGCGGAGAAATGAAGGAGCTGCAAGAGATTCTCGAGGCAACGTAAATGGTAATAGGGCGAAGCTACGAAGATGTGACGAGAAAGAGACCAGCACTATTCGTATCTATAAATCTTTTCTGGACGATTGTACAAAATAGAAAGACAAAGTTGGGCAGTTTCCTTTTCTCAATACCCGGAGCTGGAAGTTAGGCCGTGAATGTGTTTGGTCGTGTGCTCAGGCACGGCTAATGAGCTAAATTATCAATCTGTCCTTGACTTTCCAAGGTATTTGTTATAGACTATTTAGTATTTAATATCTTATGAATATCTTATAAATATCTTGTATATATCGTATATATCTTATAAATATCTCATAATTCCATTCACAAACATCTATAAAAATGCTATCCCACCTCATAATCACCACAGCCTTGCAAGACCTACTATCCGCCCCGTCCAGTATCTCTACGACAGTATAAACCCCGCTCTATGCTCTATCTTATGAGAGCAGAATAGATTTACCAGGGCCAGAGGAGTCGTATATGGGTCGTGATGTTATGTGGTGGTTCTGTCTCGCAATTCATGGAAAAGGGGAAAGTGGCTGAAAGGGTTTTGGTTTTGGACTGATTTACGTTGGCTTGACTGCGCGAGGAGCTGTGTGCCTTGGCCAAGGTGTGCGTTCTACGTGGTAGGGAGGTGTACGTTTTGAACCGTGGGTGGTTGAGGACGTTGGGCCTGTGCAAGGGGGAGAGAGCTAGCATCGACTGAAGACTAAGGAATAAGAATGGGAGAACAGTGGACAGAATAATACAGAGATGACAAGAATATACGTATATAAAGGCTATAATTTTTATTAAAGAAAAGCTATTTGTGAAACTGTACCGAACCCTACATCGAGGTATATAAGCCTCTGTACAGAGGAATGTATAACGAGATATATAAAAGAGAGTGTATAAGACAATATATATATCTATTGATTATTACGAGCTCGTCACTGCTACAAGTCATTCGCATCAGCGGCACAGCAATGCGTTGAGACTTCACAGTGCGAGAAAGCAGAGCTTTGTCTGCGTTTTGCGTTGCAGTGCAAAGCGCAGGGCGTGAGAAACATGGCTCCCTGCTTTACTACTTTTAGATGAGTATAATAAGCTATTTACTGGATCAGGGAGATATTATAACTATGTAATTCAATACTCTTGTTATATTATTTAGCCATTAGTTTTTTTAAAAGGAAGGTTCTGCTCGAAATTTATTAGTGACTTTTCTTTAGCTTTAAAATATTATAAAAGCCTATATTTAATTATACTCTAACCTTAATAAGCTAATACTTATAGAACTACTTTAATAAATTAAGCAGTTATATCAAAAAAATATATTAATAACAGTTATCAAGCTATTATATAGAGTTATAAAAGCTAGAATATATGAGTAAGTAATATATTTAAAACACTATAAAGAAAAGCTTTAAATAAGTATACTTAGTTATGACTTGTAGTTTTTCATTACTTCAGCTAATACTATCTACTTTAGGGTAGTTAGAATATAAACTAATAATACCCTTAGCTTTAGTATCCTTATATTCTTTAATCATAAAAACGTTAAGCTTTAAAATATTAATTCTATAGCTAAAAAAAAGTAATAACTTACTTATAAAAGTCTCTTTATTTTGAATAGTTATTATTATTATTATTAATATACGCTAGGAGACCTATAAGGGCCTCTATTTAGTGCCTCTACTTGCTATATTATATAGAAAACACCCTAGAATAGAGAGAAAAACCTATATATATTATTTGCATCTTTACTTACTTAGGCCTATATTGGGCCTATAGTAATCTTTATTATAAAATATAGGTATACTACTTACTAAGCTATATAGCTATAATTATTAAAAAAAGTAAGTATAAAATGTTTAGGTTTAAAAGAGAGGGTGTATTTAGTTTAAAGTAGGGTTAGGGCTAAATAAGTTTTATAATAATAGTAATAAATAAAAGTTATAATATTATAGTTAAAATATATTATAGTATATATAAATAAAAGTAATAATATAGTCGTAGTGTATAGCTTTATAGGCAAATAATATTAGTCTTAGGGTTAAAATAGGCTTATATAAAAGCTAATTAAGGCATAGGGGGTAGTAAAGGTTACTTAATACACTATACTAATATAACTTAATATAATATAGCTATAATACTAGCTAACTTTACTTATTTATACTATAATAAGTATATATTTTATAAGTAAGAGAAGTTAAGTATTATTAATATTTATATTAATACCTAGGGGGTGCTAATATAAAGCGAGATATTTTAGTAGAAAGCTACCTTAATAGCTATATAACTAGCTAATAGCTATATAGCTAAATTAATAGTTATATAAAAAAAGGTTAGTAATAATTATAAAAAAAAATAGTTTTTTTATTTCTTTTTTCCTTCCTTTCTTTTTATAATGATTAAAGCTTTTAAAGTAAATTATCCCCTTTTTAGTGCTTTAATAAAGATAGCTTAATATATTTCTTACTAAGTAATATTAAGTTTCATTTAGTTTTATTAATTTTAGCTAAAGTATTAAGTAAAAAAAAGAAAATATAATTAGTAAGTATATAATTTAGGTTTAGCTTAAAGCTATTATTAATATATTAAGTTAGGGTATTATTAGGGTATAGCCCTATAAATCTTATATTACTTATATAAGTATTATTAGTTATTTATATAAAAATTAAAAAGGTATATCTTTAACTTAAATTTAATATAAATTTAATACTAATATAATATAGGTATTTCTTATTGGGAATAACCCGAGAAAGGGAAAACAGATACTAAAATGCATGCATAACAAAAACAACGTAAAAAGGGTCTATTATTAATGATTTTTGTAAGCTAAGAGCTAAGCTTAGAAAGTGAGAAAAAGTAGTGTTATAGGTACGTATGCAGTTAGTGGTGTAGCTAATTAAACTGTATGTATTATTATAGTAAACCTAATTAGTTGCCTATATATACTATACCTAACGTTTTATCTATACTAAGGATTTACTATTAAGAGTAATTTTAATACTAAGGAATTCTCTCCTTTTATAAAAGAAATTACTTAAAAAGTAATTAAAAAAATAAATAAAAATCTTAGTTAAAGAAAGTATTGTTAAGTAAATCCTAGCTAGAAAATATAAAAGTATAATTAATTATAGCTAGAATTCTATTAGTTATTATTATTATTATTATTTTTATATAGCTTATATATACTTTACTTATACTTTAATTTAAATATTAGATTTATTAGTATTAATAAAGGGTTTTAATGCTTTATTAAGTAAAGCTTTTATTATAGTATTTATAATATTATTATTTCTATTAATTTAATAGATTTTTATAAGTTTATAGTATTTATATAATTACTAAAGAGCTATAATATTAATTATTAAGTATTTTTCTTTAGTTATACTTAGCTTTATAAGGCACTTATATAATAAAAGTAAGTTAATATAAATTATTATTAGGATTTATAGGAATTTAAAGTATTTTATAAAGGTATTTAAAGTTACATTAATAGTATATACTATATTAGTACCTTATACTATTTTATATAGTTTAAAAGTAAGTATATTATTTATAACTCTATTACTTTTTATAAAGCTATATATAATAATATTTCTATAAAGCTTAAATTTTGTATTTTTCTTACTTTTAGTTTTATTATTAATAAGAATTATAAAGCTTATTTAAAAGCTTAGATTCTTATTATTTAGAAAAGAATTATTAATAAATATATAAAATATTATTATTAATAAATTTATTATAAAATACCTTAAGCTATAGCTAGTATTATTAATTTATTATTAAATTCTTTTATTAAGCTTATTTATATTAATTTAGTTAAATTCTTAGGCTTAAGCTACTATAAAACAGTTATAAACTATTTTAAATTAGTATATAGTTAAAATATATACCTTTTCAGTATATTTCTTAATATATTTTTATTTTATAGTAGAATTATTAGCTTTAATAATTTTAAGGTTATTCCTTTAATCTTTTTAAATTAATTTAATTATATTATTATTATTAATTAAGATATAATTATTAAAAATAAAAGAAGTTTTTAAGGTTAGCTTTTACTTAGGTTTTACTATAAAGCTAGCCTTTTAAAGCTTAACTTTTTTACTATTAAAGAAAGTAAGGTTATTAAATTTAAGTATATTATTAGTTTATATATTAATTACTTTAAAATAGTTGGTATTATTTAAGGTAATTAAAAGTTATAAATTATAGCTTAATATATTCATTTAGAGTTTTTTTTATAATACTTTAAATAAATTACTTATTAATATATTCTTACTTTTATAATTCTATATAATAACTTAATAACTTTTATTATTATATCTTTTAGATATAAATACTTAATTAACTTTAATAGCTTTATAAGTATTAGCTTATTAAAGTTAGTTTATAATTAAGTATAAGCTTAAATAATATTTTATAGCTAAAAGAAGGTTTTTTTTAATACTAATAAGGATACTAATATAGTAATTAATCTTTAGCTTATTTTTTAAATTATTAAAGATTATATAAGAATTAGTATGTTTTTATAGTTATTATACTTTTAAATTATAAGCTTTAATTTTTTATATAACTAATTAGTCCTTTTACTCTTAACTTCTTATATTATATAAAAGTAAAAAAGGTATTAATTTCTATTCTTTTTTTAGTTAAAGGTTATAAATTTAAATGTACCTTTTATTAATAATATATTAATCTTAGCTTAGTTTAATTTCTTCAAGGGCTTACTTTTTATAGTAATTTCACTTTACTTTTTAAGGTTTACTACTAGCTAAGTATTACTTCTCTTCTTTATTATAATAAAAATTATAGTAATAGCTTTATACTTTAAAGTTATTAAATTCTTTTTTTTATTATTAATTTTCTTTTTTTTTCCTTATATACTACTTTTTTTTAATCTTTTCTTTTTTTATTATTTTATATTTATTGTATTTTTTTTATATTTAATAACCTTTTTTATTACTTTTAAGCGCTTTTTTATAAAAAAAAAGATATTATACCTTAAGCTATTAATATATATATTAAAGCTATTATAAATAATAATAATAAATTTACTTAGTATTATTAATCCCTTTAGTATTACCCCTCCCCTTAAATTCCTTTAATATTATACCCCCTTTATTATTCTTCTTTTATATATCTTTTTTTTAATATTAGTTTTTTTTTCTTTAATATATTATAAGGAATATTAATAAATTTAGCTTTATAAAAAAGTTTCTTTAAAGAGTATACCTTTTTTTTAAGCTAGCTTTTTTTATATACTTTACTTATAATTAATAAGGTTTTAAATTCTTTTTATACTATAAAATTCCTTAGTATATTATCCTTATATTGTTTTTTTTTAATACCTTTCTTTTTAATGAATTCTTTATAAAAACTAATAAAATCTCCTTTAAAATACTTATTACTATAAAAGGTAGTAACAAACTACTTTAATAGCTTATTAATTAAAAAATTAATAAAGTATTTCTTTAGTTAGCTTTATAGCTTTTAGCTAGTTTTTCTTAGCCTTTTAGCTTATAAATAAAATACTATTTCTTTATAGTTTTTAATAAAAAAAATACTTTTTTAAGTATTTTTACCCTTAGTAAAAAGGTTTAAAGGTTTCTTTACTCTTTATAATTACTTTATAATTATTATATAGCTTTTTTTTTTATTATTATACTTAAGGTATAGTTAAGTATTTTAGTATATATATAAGGCTTTATAATAATACTATAGAACTTTATTATATTATTTAGT
>AFRA01001183.1:0-12510 GCA_000223055.1 Claviceps fusiformis PRL 1980
TTAACTAATTACCTAATAAACTTATACTTAGTTATAAGCTACTTATAGTAATAGACCTTTTTTTAAATTTAAATAAATCTATTATAAACCCTAAAGATACTAACCTATTAGTGCTTTAAAAGTTATATTAAAGGGAAGCTAAGTATACTATTATAATAGTAGCTATACTTATAAAAATTAAATATAACTCTTAGTATAATTTAGTAAATATTAATATAGAGGATATAGTATACTTTAAGCTATACTTAAAATATAAGCTTTTAAGTAAGCTTAAAAAGAAATAGTCTCTTTAGTGTATTAAATTATATAGGGTTTTAAATTAAATATCTTCTTTTTTTTTTTACCTTAACTTTTTATTAACTTTAAGGGTTTATTTAGTAGTTTCTATAGCTTATATTTAAAAACTATAGTAAGGTAAAGACTCTTTTAAAAGAGCTAAGCTTATATTACTACTAATAAACTTAACTAAATTAAAAAAAGTAAACTATTAAGAAATTAAGAGGATTTAGAAATATTATATATAATTTTTTTAAAAAAAAGGTAAAAAGCCTTATATTAATTTCTTAATTTATTAAAAGAGATACTTTACTAAAGATAATTAGTAGATTTCTAAGAAAGATATATATATTAATACTACTAAAATAGTTAATAAGTACCTTACTATAAATACTATTAATTAGAATAAAAAATACTATAAAAAAGGTCTTATAGTGCCTTTTAATTAATAATATTTACAGTTATACTAGCCCTATATTTAATTTTATAAATATATATAGGGAATTCCCTATTAATAGAAAATATTAATTATTTCCTAACTCCTAGTATACTATAAAAGCTTACCTTAAGCTTACTTTTATAAAAGCCCTATTAAAGTATATAAAATCCTTTACTTTCTATATTTATTTACCTTCTTTCTTTACTTTCTTTTCTTTACTTTTTTATTCCTTTTTCCTTAGAAATTTATATACTACTACCTTCTTTCCTTATATTAATTATTTAGGTTAATCTATAGCTTTTATTAGCTTATATAAATATACTATTTAAACCTTAAACTTCCTTAAGCCTTTCTATAGTATATTAAATCTACTAGCTAAAGGTTATTAATATTAGTTTTACTAATTACTATATTAAACCCTAGTAAAAGTTAAGCTAGAAAAAGTATTAGTAAGATATATATAGTAAACTCCTATATTTTTCCCTATTCTTATATATTTAAGCCCTTATTAAGCCCTATCCTTATTAATAGCTTTTTATAAGCTTTTTAAAGAAATTAGCCTTTAAACTTAAAAATAATATAGATTTTTATAATATTAACCTAACTAACTGATTAAAACTTATATTTAACCCCTATCTTTAAGAGATTAATATTTTAACTAGCTAGTTAAGAAACACTTACACTATTTAGGATAGTAAGTTCTATAATAAATATAGTAATAATATAAGTATACTCTATATTACTCTCTAGACTACTATAGTTAGCTATAATAAAAATAAGAATATTTCTAATATAAATAATATAGATAATTAGGGGATAGGTAACGCTAAGGGTATTAAAGCTTAAGCCCTAATAAACTAATTCTTAATAAATATAACTAGTAAACTATTAACTACTACTAGAGATATAGTAAAGTATATTACTAATACCTTAATACATTAGTATCTCTATTAATTTAAAAGGGCTAATAGTAAAGTATATAAACTCTATAATAAATTAGATAATATTAACTTTATAGCTATAGTTAATATAAAGAAGGACTATATAAAGTAGTAATATATTAATAAATAAGGACCTAAAAAGAAGGATTAGGCCCTTAAGGATATACTTTATATCTATAGTATAGAATTTACTAGGGCTAAAGCTAAAATTAGCTAAAATAAATTTAGTATTAAGAAAGATAATCCCTTTTATAAGCTATATTTAAAAGTAGTAACTTACTATATTAATATTTTTAAAGGACTTAATATTTAAAGCAGTAAAGCTATAATAGCTATTATAAAGGGTAATAAAGCTTAAGCTAAAGGTAAATTAAAACTTCTAGTAATTTATACTATTTATAACTTTCTTTAAATAGCTATTTTTATTTAAAAGGATAGGGGTAGCTATAAAAACTATTATTAAATCTCTTAGCTTTTAGCTAATATTATTATTATTACTAAATATATAAATAATACCTTTAGCTACTTAAATAGAACCTTTAGTAGCTTTTTAGCAATAGTTAGTAAGTTCTACCTTATAAAGATCCTTAAGCTAAGTGCTTATAAGGCTATTATTATAGCCAAGTAGTTATTACGTATATAGAATAGAGTCTTTATATATATTATAATATTAAAGATAGCTATAAAAGCTCTTAAGTTTACTATAATAAACTATAGTAAACTATTTAATATATACTATAATAGTATTAAAGGCCTTATAAATATTTATAATATTATAAAGACTAAAACCTTAGGGATAGTTAATATTAAAATTAAGGAGGCTACTAAATCCATATCTATAGTAAAGGCTATAAAGGATATAGAATCCTACCTTATTATATTAAAGAAATATAAATCTATTATAGCTACCTTAATCTTTATTATTAAAACCTTTATTAAATTACTTTAAACTAAAGTAAAAGCTATTAAGGCTAAGATATAAACTATTAAGACCTTAGTAGCGCCCTTTATAGGCACCCCTAGGTTATTTACTATAATATATTTTTATAAGCATAATAGGGTTAATACCTTAACTCCCTAATTAAGGTATTTTATATATAATAGGTACTAGCTAGTTAATTTAAATAGTTTAATAACTATATTATAAAAAGGGGATTTTAATAATTTATTTAATAGGATATTTTAGTACTTTTATTACTTCTTATATTATTATTTTAATAGTATTTTACTATATAAATTCTAATAGTTATATAAGTATAAGTAATTTTAAATATTTTATATTACTTTCTACCTTAAAGGGCTAGAGTTAGTAGAAAATATAATAGTTTAGTAAAATAATTTTAATTTTATAACTTTTATAGTTAAAAATATAGAATCCCTATAGAATTCTACCTATAATTAATTAATATTAAGGTAAATAAAATATATAAATACTCTTAACTTTAAGCTATAAAAACTATATTTCTATTATATAGAAAATATTACTAATACTAATGCTTACCTTAAGTTATAAAATATTATAATATTTTAGTTCTTTATTTACTTAGCTAGGGCTATAGCTTAAATGCCTAAGTATACTACTAAGTATAAAAACCTTACCTTATTATAATCCCCTTATAACTCCTTTTTAATTAATAATATTATTACCTTTTTATTATAAGCTACTTTTACCCTTTTTTTTATTATTATTATTAGTATTTCTTTTATATTTAGCTATACCCTTTACTATCCCTTTAGTAGCTATTTTTCTATATAAAGCCTTTATTTTCTTATATAGCTATATAAAGTTTCTTTAGTTTTAATATAAAAACTATTATAACTAGCTATATAATACTAACTCTACCTTAAAAGACCCTTTTAACTAAAAGGGAGATTAACTAAAATTATAAAAAAATATTTAATTTTTTTACTAAACTAAGTAATATATATTTTAAGGCTTACTATAGTGCTAATACTATAAGTAGTATATAATAAATAGAAAGACTTTTAGTTTTTAAATTATACTATATTATAACTACTAAGGACCTTATTAAAGGAGGTTTCTATAAAATATTCCTACTTTATAAAATTTATAGATTACACTACTTCTTAATAAGTAATAGCTTACTAAAGCTAAATATAGCTTTTATTTACTATATTATAAAACTAAATATAAATACTTTTATTTAGCTTTTTTTAACTATTACTATTTATATTAATAAGACTTTTATTAAGTAAAACCTTTAGGCTTATACTAAAAGCAGTATTAAAGATATAATAAACCTTTATAATAAAATTATTTTTTTTAAAATCCCTTAAGCTTATTAGCTTATTAATTTCTTTATTTATTTTACTAAAGCTTATAACTATACTAGTATTAGCTATATTCCTATTACTTATTATAAACTAGTAGAAAACTAAGCTAGTATCTTTATTAAGTATTATTTATATTTAGTTAATATATATTATAAGGTTCTTTATATTAATATAAAGAGAATCTAAATACTTACTACTTATATTTAAATACTAGCTAATAAGATAGGCTATAATATATATACTAATAATACTTAAAAGGATTAATATAGTATAAATACTAATAAAACTAAGTAGAAACTTAACTTTAATATAATATATTTTTATAAAAAAGTAGGTTTTACTTAATATTAAAAGGAAGCTAAAGCTATAGTTATAACCCTTAATATTTATATCTTTAATACTATAGCTAACTATTAGGGATAGAAGATCTTTAAAAGAATTTTAATTAACTCTATAGTTTAATATACCTTAGCTAGTAATATTTGCTTTATAATAATATATTAGAACTATACTATAAACCTTAATAACTCTATAGCTAATAAGGCTACTAGTAAGAAGAAGGCTATTAGTAATAGTAATATATTTATAAGTAATAGAAATAAGTAATAATAATATAGAATATAGTAATATACTAGGGATAAACCCTAGGGGGTATAATGGTTTTATAAGGAATATAGAATATTATATTAATTTTACTTACCTATATTTTCTTTCCTTATTAGTATAACTCCTATAGGTTAAGCTATAACCTAGCTATATATAAACTATATAGCTTTATTTCTTTTTCTTTTAATTTCTTAGCTTTATAAGTAAGCTACTATAGGCCTATTTTTTTTCTTTCCTTTCTTTTTTTTTTTTCTTTCTTATTTAAATAGCTTAAAATAAGCTATATTTTGTTTTATAAAGGGGGGGACTTATTATAGTCTATTTCTAAAGGTAGAACCTACCTTATAAAAGGAGGGTTCTACTATATATAGCTAAAGAAAACAACTTTAACTATATATATACTTAATTACCTACCTATAACTTAAGTGTTCCTTCTTCTTATAACTTTATAACGTACCACACCTATTGCGTGAGTACCCCCATTTACGTGTGACATCCAGCACGTAACACTTAAAGTATTATAATATTAAGGTATTAAAAATAATAATTTATAATAATATTAAAAAAATTATAAAAATTAAATTTTATTTATATATTAAAAGTATATAAAAATAAACTTTTACAAAAAGTATTATATTTTATACTTTTAAACAAACTAAAATTTAGCTTTTTAACCTTCACTTAATTATTGAAAAGCTTAATAAATATATACTTATTTAAATACCTTTACTAAAATATTATTTTCATAGTTTTTTTAACTTTAAAATCTTTCTAATATTATAATAAATAAATAAAGTTATTCATAAGCTAAAAACCTTATTATATAAAGGAATTAATAGCTTGTTAATTAAGTTTTTTTTATAATTTATAGTATTTTATTTATAGTTTATTAATTATAACTATTAAGCTTATTTAAATAAAAAAACCTTAGCTATAGCAAAGTCATTTAAAAAAAATTATAAAAGTATAAAGCTATAAAGAATTAATTATTTTAATTAAGTAGTATTTTTTAATTATTAATAATAATTAAATGGTGAAAAAAATAAATAATTAATAAGCCTAAAGTAGCTTAAAAAGTAATTAAAACTATAGGAATAAAGTAGTATTTTAAGCTAAAAAAAGGTTTTTTAAAGCTATAAAAAGTAAGATATTTATCTTATAATTCTATATTAAAACTACTAGAAATTTATAATAAAAAGGGTCTTTATTATATATAAAGAGAATAATATAGCTCTTTTTTTAATTATTTGCCCATTTAGCTAATATGCTTATTTCGATAATAAGCCCCACCTTTAGGTTGGGCGTGGCACGAGTAGTGAGACTAGATAATATATTAACATCCGTAGTCTATTATCGCTTACGGTCAAGCACACAATGTACTTAATGCGCCTGGACCTAAGGAAAATGCAGCACGAATTGCTCTGTTAATAAGGAGTGACTACTAATTTCTCGGGAACCGTAGGTGGAGCAGAGACAGCGCGTGGGTTATAATAATCCCACGCTACGTAAGGGCTGCGGCTAAGCGGACTATATTATAGATACTCTCCTTTATGTATATTACTAGTAGTTATAAAGAACTATGAGACTAGTTAACTTTGTAGTATATTTAATAGATTGATTATAAGCCTAAAAAAAGTTAAAAAAACTTTTTATAATAAATACTATATACTCGATCATTAAATTTATATATTAAATCTTTTTCCATTCTTTTTTAAAAGTTAAAAACAAGTTTTATTTTAAGATTTTAGATTTTTATACTAATGAAGAAGCTAAGAGTAAACAGTATTAAAATAACTAAATAAAAATAGAACTGTTTATTAGGCATACTCTCTGGCTTATTTAGCATTAATTGTATATAGCGTTGTGGCATAAAAGAGTTTCTAAAGTAAGAATATAAGCTAAAATAGTGATAAAAATTATAATTAAATGTTTTAAAAGAATAAAAGAATTATATAATAAATAATATATATAATTCTATATTTTATACATTACTATAAATTTCAAATAATATTTTAAAATAAAGTTTTCACTTTATTTAGCTAATATATGATTGAAATAAATATATAAATTTAACAAAATAATTTTATATTTTTAAGAATCTTTTCTTAGATAAAGCCTATATATAACCTTTGTATAATAAAGTAATTATTCTAAATTCATATAATTCTTATTATTTTTTAAATAAAAATAAATTAAAACCCTTTTTATAAAGTATAATAAAATATAATTAAAAATCTTAAAACTTTATTTCATACTTATACCTAACTTAAGTATATTTCATTTCATTTCTAGCTTAGTAAGTATTTACTTAGGGTTTTTTATAATATTCTTTTATTAATAAGTTATATAATAATTATTACTTTAATAATTTATCAATTACCTAAGCTAATAGGGTTATTTATAGACTTTATATTTAGCTCTATTTTATAAAGATTCTTTAGACTTTGTATAAAATTATTTCAGTATAAATAACCCTTTTTTTATCTTAAATACCTCGTTTGCTTAGCCACAAATTAATGCCAAATACGCCAGGGATGATGCCTGATAAATGGTCCCTTAAAATACTGTTTAAAAGGAAATAATTTAAAGTAAAGTTAACTTTCTTTTTTTAAAAATAGAAATTAAACCTTTCTAAAAAAATTAAATTAAGCTAAAAAAGAGAAAGAGATGAAATTTATTATGAAGTATTTTATAATAAATTATCAATCATTTATAAGTATAAAAAGTAAGAAAAAAAACAAAAGGGTTTTACATTTAAGTTACTACTCTTACTACACTGAATATATACTTAATAATATTAAATTCTCTTTAAGGTATCTTTAAAAGAATAGCTTTTAAAAAAGAATTAAATCATTTAAAGTAAGGTTTTTATTTAAAAAAATATAAATATAACAGTAATGTGATACTACATTTTTAATATTTCTTAAAAAGCTAAATATATAAATTTATTACTTAATTATAAAATTAAATCTTAGAATATACTTTAATAACAAGAATTATAAAATAATATTAGTCATGCTTAAAAACTAAGTATAATTTATAACTTTCTTCAAGTAATTAAAATATACTTTTAGATTTTTTAAACAAAGGTAAAGCTTTCTAAACTTGTTACGGTCTGTACACAAAAACGGAACCCACTCCTCATGCCACGCCACACCTAAAGGTGGTGCTTATTAGCTAAACGGGCACATCAGCTAGATGAGCACTTTTTTTAGATAGACACCTTTAACTGCAAAAATAGCTAAAACTTACCTTTTAGCTATAAAACTTAATATTAAAAAGCATATTATTAAGGCTATTAAATATATTAAGCTAGATCTAAATATAACTATTATAGTAGCTAGTAAGGGTTTAATATGCTATACAGTAGACTTTAACTCTAAATTTAAGGGGTTCTATATAAATTAAGGCAACCTATAAAGAATATAAAGCTAAGCACTAAAGAAGAGGTTACTTTAAACTCTTATATTAATTATTCTAATACTATTAATCTTTTAGCATAGCTAGGGTTCTGTTATAGACTAGCCTAAATAGCTGCTGTAATCTAGTGTTAATAAAGTTATTATTATTTATAAGGAGAAAGGAAAGACTACTATCTCCCTCTACTATATATCTATTTTATATATAATATATACTTATAGGGTTTACCCTATAGGTGTGGTGGGTTGCTTCCTATGTTCCTCTCCTGCTCTGCTAAGGATCCGAGCCTCTAGCTTAAATTCATTATAGGTTTATTATAAATACTATAAGTTATATTCTTTATGTAAGGTTATTATAGTCTTTAACCTTACCTCTTAAGACTATTAAAAAGCTATGAACTATATACTTTATTAAGCATTTTAAATATAATAAAGCTTATTAAAGAAACCTTAATTCTAATTATTAAGCATTAAAAAATATAGATACTACTATAGAATACTTTTAATAGCTTTATAATATACTTAGCAACTATAGCCTCCCTTATAATTGTTGAAAATGACAGGGTTATTTACAGGGGATTCCTCACTATTAGTGCTATAATTATAGCGCTAATAGAAGCACTTTATAGGGGGCGGTGCAAGCTAGTGCAAGCTAGCAAGCGTGCGCGCGCACGGGCGGCACAACCACGGAATTCTAACTAAAGGTTACGTATGCATGGGCTCGTAGCTGTAAGGTCCCTATAAATCCTTACTTTTTAACCTTTTTTACTTATTCTAATAGCTATATAGTTAGGCTAATAGCTACTAAGTAGGTTTAGTCTTTAGGTTAGATTTATAAAGTAATTAGTAAAGATATAAAGAAATAAATTAAAAAATATAATTAAGCTAGCTAATAGCTATTTAATTAAAGAAAGTAGCTACTTTATAATATATATTTTTATTATTTTTCTTAATAAAGAGAAATTTATAAAAAGTCTTAAAATTAAATTCTTTATTACTAAATTTTAGGCTTTTTTTCTATATAAATATTTAAAAATTAGTTTTCTAGTAATAAACTAATTATAAATATAATAGTAGCTAATTTATATAGCTATAACTTTATTTTTTTATTTTTCTATATAAATAAAATTTATAAAAAATAAAAAGTAGCTTATAAAGCCTAGCTAATAACTAAAATTTATTAATAAGGTTAGTAAGTATATAAAGAAAGGAAGTAAAAAACCGCTTTATAGCTACTACTAACTATATGAACTATTAATTACTCTTACTAGCTATATATATCTATAAAGCTAAATATTAAATATATTTTATTAAATGTTATTATTATAATTTTTTTTAGTAAATTATATAGCGCTAAAGGTAATATAAAAGCTTCTATTTTATATAAAATATAGTAGACTATAGCTTGCTATAGTGCTCTACTCTATAGAGTAGTAGATATATATATATACTTACTAAGCTTACTACTTTAGTAAGCTATACTTTATAGCACCTACCTTTATTATTTCTAATAGGATATAAGCCTAAAAGAGAACTTTTAGTATTCAAAGACTTTACTAAATTTTTTATAATTAAAGAAAATACAACCATATTTATACAAAGTATAAAAGCTACTTATTCCTTTTATAAATAGAATAAATTTATTAAAAGAAAGTTTTTCCTTTTATAAAATAGGAAAGAATATAATATAGAAGAATTCCTACTTTTATAAAAATTTAGGATTAGCAAAAATTAGAATTTTTTACCTTATAAGAATTTCTTATAAATAAAATAAAAATTATAAAAGACTTCACTTCTATAGAAAGGAATATATAGAAGACTTCACTTCTATAAACAAGAAGATATAGAAGATTCCTACTTGTATAAAAAAAAGAGAGATATAGTAAATTTACTATAATTTAGAAGACTACCTTCTATAAAAGAGCAAAAAGAAGATTTCCTACTTCTAAAAATAAAAAAAGAATAAAAAAAAATAGATTTAAGGGATTCAGGCTAAATTAGCCAAGGGGTCCCTACCCTAGAGCAGTCATAGGCAGAGCATGTAAATTAACAGATTTTATATTAAAATAATAATATTTTTAATATTTTAAAAAAATTAGAAATTTTAGTAGCTACTATTACCTCTACCCTAGCTATAGCTTTAAAACCTATAGCTAAGCTAGTATAAGAGAACCTTAGGAAAGCCCTAAGAATTCTAATATTCTAAATTCCTTTAATATTTCTATTATTAAGGAATTTAATAAAAAAGTTTATAGCTTTTTAAAGAAAGCTAGGCTAAAAAGGCTAGAAAATTTTAATTAATAAAAGCAGGCCCTAAATATCTAATTTAGGGCACTAAAAATGCCTAATTTCTTAAAAAATTATAGTATTACTAAAAACCTTAGTAATCCTAACTAAGCTATAATTCTTATATTTTTAAAAGATAGCTACACTAAAAGCCCCTAAAATACTATAATTTAATAAAAAGACTCCTTAAAGGTATATAGTGTTTTAATCTAGTAGTATCCTTATAGTTTTAAAATATAGTAAGGTACCCTATAAAACTAATTCTATAGCTTAAATTTTTAAAGTTATAAGGAGTCTTTAAAGTTTTTTAATACTTTATTAAATAACCTACTAGCTAAGGTAAATTTAGTAAATGTTTTTATAAAGCTTATAAACTAAGTAAACTAATATTTATAAGCTTTAAAGTTAACTTTTCCTTAGTAAGCTAAAAGGTAATATTATTCTATAAAAACTAATAAGGCTTTAAGGGCCTTTATAGGGGTATTAAATTTATAATTTCTTATAGCTAATTTACTAAAAAAGTAAAGGAATAAGAGCTTTTTAGTATTTAAAGCTTTAAATTATAAAGCTAATACTTCTAAAGAATTTACTTATAAAGGCTTTAAAGAAAATAAAACCTTTAAATATTTTAATAAAAATAAAAAAAAAAGAATTCCCTTTAAGAAAATAAAGGAAATTCTAACCCTAATTCTAAGGAAAAGGGAAAAAATTAAGGTAAAAAATCCTTTACAAAAGCTAAGAATAATAATAAGGGTTAAGAGGGATCTTTTATACTAGGAAATTTTAATCTTTTTTTAAGGCTTTAAAGCTTTATAAAAAACCTAGTAGCCTTAGTGGTAGTAGTAACTTAAGTAAAGATTTTAGTATTTATTTTAAAGAATTTATTACTTTTAGTAAAGCTAGTATTAAAGTTAATAAGCTTAAAAATAAAATATCCTTTAAAGCCTTTAATTTCTATAATAAAGAAATAAAAAACTCTTTTTTTTATAATATAGGTTTTATTATTTACTTAGTTAATTCTAAGAAATATTTTATAAGTTATATACCTTATAAAAAAGGGGAAGCTAGGCTTATAATAACTAATAATAGTTTTATATATTCTAAAGGATCTAGAAAGGCTAAATTTTTAGTTTTGTATTAGTAAAATTCTAATAAATATAGGCCCCTAATTCTATAAAATATACTATATTTTCTAAAATTAAATATAAATATAGTAAGTAGGCCAAAGCACTATTTGGTAGGAGGCTATATATATAAGAATTTGCTATTCTTAGCTAATAGGTTTATATTAGTATTTTAAATATTAAAAAGCATAGATTTTTTATTTAGCTAAAAAATACTAATACCTTCTTTTTAAAAGCTTCTTTTAGCTACCCCTATAAGCACTATAATAGTTATTTTAGTTATATAGCTACTAGTGTGACGGGGAGAAAAAGAACACACACTACACGCCTAAACAAGGGGGCATGCACACAACTAAAGCTATCTCTATTATATTCTAGATTTCTTAGGTATATAGATTTAGCTTTATAGTTATTAGGGCTATATAGAAGAGGGATAATTAAATAGCTCTCTATTTAATTAAATAGTTTAAATTATTAAAGAATAGAATTATAATATTTATAAAATAAAATATAGATAATTATACTATAATAGTAACTAGAATTATAATAATTAATAGTATTATAGTAATAAGTACTTTTATACCTATATTTTAAAAAAAAGAAATAAAAAAAAATACTTTTTTTTAATTACTTAAGGATTTAGAATTTATTTATGTCTTTTAATTAAATAGTTTAATTATATTATACTAAGGTTTTTACTTCTTTAGCTATTATAATACTTTTTTTTAAATAACTATAGTTTATATTCCTTTTTTTATAATATAATACCTTTTTAAGCTTATAATAATATAAAAAGTATTATAAGCTAATAAAAAAAATAATAATAAAATTTAAATAAAATAAAATATTTTTAATTAAATAATTTTATAATATTTTTTAGTTTAAACTTATTTTCTTAGTTTTCTTTAATAACCTTAGTATTATTAAACTTCTTTATACTTTATAATTACTATATATTTTCTTTAGTATAATTAATTAATTATTAATTATATTATAATATTACTAAGCCTTTTTTATATAAGAATTTATACTTTATTTTTCCTTTTTAACTATACTTTATAATATAATTATAATTTCTTTCTAAGCTTTATAGTAAATTAACTTAAAGGGAATAATTAATAAAT